>CAODLS013158062.1:0-17097 GCA_948243855.1 Flueggea neowawraea | reverse complement strand
ATTTGGAAAAAAAAAAGGGAAATTGAGTCCACGATACATTGGTCCTTATGAAATACTTAAGTGTATTGGTCCAGTTGCTTATCGTTTAGCTTTGCCACTGGAGTTATCAGGGATTCATAATGTTTTCCATGTTAGTATCCTTCTACGGTACCGCTCAGACCTTTCATATGTGCTTCAGAATGAACCAGTAGATATTAAAGAGAATTTGAGTTATAATGAGGAACTGGTACAAATACTTGATTACAAGATCAAACAGCTGTAGAATCGATCTATTCCATTAGTTAAAGTGCTGTGGAGGAATCATTCGAAAGAAGAAGAGACATGGGAAATAGAGGAGAACATGGGAAGATCATATCACTACTTGTTCTCAGATTCAAGTATTGAATTTCGGGACGAAATTCTTAAAGGAGGGGAGAATTGTTACGACCATGACCAAAACCGCATATACATGAGCATGCATTGCATAAAATGTAGATTTATCTGAAGTTGCATACGTTGTCCATATGGTTAGAGAATAATTTAGAATAATTTTGAGAGTAATAAAAGATTTATCGATAGGACAATTAGGGTTCAAAAGTTAGATTATTGCAAAAGAATGGTTAATAGGAGGTTTCTTAAATACATTAGGATAGGTGTATAAATAATTTAAATTTGGTTCTTGTAGTTTTTGGAATTTTAGGTGTCAAAAACATAAGAAATTGATCTGCTAAGAAGAAGAAATGTGGAACCCCCTGATTGGACCTCCTAAGCACGTTGCTACCTTGTGCTTAGGATGAACTTGATAAAATCTGATATGAAGCAAGTAGGACTCATTTGTTTCGTCCTCAGGTCACATAATTGAGAGAAACAAAAGGGAAAAACGAGAGAAAAGAGGAGAAGAATAGATTTGCTTAGAAAATTTGATAGGAAACCTAGCAATAGTCAATTTCACGTCTACTGCATCCTAGGAGCAAAGTAAGTGATTTCCTCCATTCTTATATTTTTTATATACACTAATATATGTATTTAGAGGTCTGATTCTGATTGGAACACGAACTATGCATACAACACCTATGAACTGAAATATGGGTATGATTGTGTCTAGATTTCAGTCTGTATCGGAACCCTATTTTCAGGCATTTATAGACAGATGTAGTCAAGGTGTAAAGCATAAAAGTTGTTTATTTATGTGTCTAGTATGTATCTATAAAGTTCAGATGCTACATATGAGTATAACGTACTGTGGATATGAATTAGTGTAAATAGGTCTATTCTGGCGGAAACAATAGTTCGATATAGTGCGTAAACTTTATTTGAATGACATAGAGTCTGATTTTTGGTACAAGTGAACCCTTATATGTTTTTTATATATGGTTTAAATTTGAGAATAAAATGAGTTTGTTTGGTTGTCAACGGGAGAGGAAAATGCAAACTGGCCAAATCATGTAAATATGCTTAATTTGCATTTCGTCAATTGTCGTTAAATATCAGACGCCTATAAGAGTGGTCAAAAACATATGAGAGTCTATAATTCATACCAAATTGCATGTATAGCCATATATTAGCAGTGTCGATATTGGAACACATATCATTCGAGCATTGCATGCATATATGGTTACATATGCATTCTGTATTGAAAAGCAATTGTTTTAACTTGTGTAATAGGTGAGAAGGGCTATGGTGAGGCTCCAGATACAAACTAGGGAACTCCAACTTGTTTTGTCTTGTGAGTGAATCCATTACGTGCTTTATGTGCTATATTTTATATTGTCTGATATATTGGTATTGCTATAAGCTGTTATGAGATATGTGAAAATATTGATATTGGTTATCTGATTATATGATATTGGTGAATTTGTATATGATCTGATTATGTACAATTGGTAAATTCCTATTTGATATACATTGAAGTACTGATGATCATATGTTGGACTCAATAAGTGAGTTATCGAAATGTTATTGGAAATGATATTTGAGATTGATATTGATTTACATCTGTGTATATGTGTTGCATCTGATTTCATATGGTTAAAAAAGAATGGTATTGGCCGATGTGTTCAGGTATTGCAATTATATTGAAAATATTGGTTATATGAGAAAGTAGATGGAACTAAGTGCTATATGTAGCTAAAACTCATGTGAGTCACCTTTAGTCCATTCTACTATATTGGTTATATGAGAAAGTAGATGGAACTAAGTGCTATATTCAGCTAAAACTCTTATGAGCCACCTCTAGAATCCATTCTACTATATTAGGCTGGCCAACGATTTATTTGATTCATGTGATTAGACATATGGGTGAATTCTATTAGTATTGGAAAGATCTATGGGATCTGTTATATTTGAAACCCGGGGCAATACTTGACATGTTGTGCGCCATTACCGAATAAAACAAAACAACATTGCATTCTTAATTGATGTTGTTATCTTATATGGTTTACTTGTGATATATTGGGTTGATTGTATATATGATACCTTATTATATATTGTTGATATTTGTTGGGTTTCTCATTGAGTTGCGACTCATATAAAGCGCAAAATTTGTCCAGGTATCAGAGACTAGCTTTTAAGCCGATTTGCATGCTTGTAGATACACCAGTGCGACAGAGGTCAGGATGCCGCGATCACTCTCTCTCTCTCCATCACACATGTGCATATAGGGTGTTAGAGGATGAGATCTTAATAGCTCATCAAGTTTTGTACCAAGTCTGCTAGACTTGACTTGTACTATATGTTGTATATTACATGGTGATGAATTTTGATAGTTCGGTCATATTTGTGTTGGTAACTTGTACTTGCTATAATCTCGTTGATATATATGCAAATGTTGTTATATGTTATAGAGTTATGCAAATATATGTTATATAGGTATGGGTGTTGCAGAGATTCGGAGATTTTGAGATGAAGAAAACAAAAGGAAAACAGTTCGGAGATCGGAAATTTTCATCAATAGCCTAACACATTTCTGTTGCAAGCACAATCTTGTTGTCCCAGCTCATTATCATTTGTTCCAAGTACTTCATTGTTTGTACCATTAAACAGTGCATTCAAATTGCATTTCCTAAGCTATTCACGCATGAATTTCAAGATCTTTATTTCATCCAGAAGCAAGATGTACTACAAGGAATGCAAAATAGAGGGATGTGGGAACATACTATTTCACCTAGTCACAGAGCTATATGGTGCCAAGCATGTACTAAAGCATTGAAACACCAAACTTGGAAGCAATCAATGATAGTTTATTAAAAGACTGAAACACATAAGAAATCATGTAACTGACATTATTTTGCAATTGGGTTTAATCAGGGCACTTGCAAAAAGTTGGGAACATAACATTGACACCTATTATGTGAATAAACAAGAAAAGAGAAGAGAAGTGAAGAGAAGCAGATGAAAAGCGAAAAGCATAGACGAAAGAAAAGAAATCGAAGAAGAAAGAGACGGATTTGGGAGAGAAGTAGATGAAAGACAGAAAGCATAGACGAAAGAGAAGAAATTAAAGAAGAAAGAGACGAGTTGGGAGAGAAGCAGGTGAAAGACAAAAAGCATAGATGAAAGAGAAGAAAATTGAAGAAGAAAGAGACGGGTTTGGGATACAAGCACATGAAAGACAAAAGGACTTAGGAGAGAAGCAAATGAGTGGAACAAAGCATAGACAAAAGAGAAGAAAAATGTACATTTTTTTTTGGATACTATGTATAATATTAATTATTTTTGAAATGATAAGTTGCATAATTATGATCTCAATATTATTTTTTTAAAAAAGATTAAATTATAAAACTATTTGAACCAATTAAGTAGTTTAATGTATATAACTCACAAAGTTACTCAATTAGAGGATCAATATATACATTGATATTGATTTTCAAAAATATTTTTTTAGTTAGTTTATTTAAATAACTAAGTAGATAAAATTAGTTGTTTATTATCAAGCCAAGCTAACGAGCTTTTGCCAAGCTGAACGCCGAGCCCTCGCGTTTACAGCCCTAATATTGTGGTTTATATTTTTCCCTAATTGTAGTTTATATTAAATATTTTTGTATATAAGTTGCATTATTATTTTGAATATAAATTGAAAGATTAAAGTGGTTAAGAATATTAGTTTAGGAATTAACTAAGAATTGGGGTTTATGGTATAAGATTTAGCATATAAGGTTTAAAGTATAGTTTATAGATGTTACTTCAAGTTTTTAACTAATGTTCAAAATTACATCATTTTGTAAAAACAATAACATTTATTTAGTTTACTTGACCTTATTTAGTTGTTAAAGTTAAATTACAATTATTAATTCAGTTATAAATAAATCAAACTAATTTAGTAGATTAGCATATGGGATATGGTGTATGATGCTATATATAGATATATAGGTGCCCTAAGAACCAACCATTAAGGGCACCGCATAAGTAACAACAAATTCTAAAAGGCATGTTTTCCTTTCACTAATTAATATGATATAAGAATAATTTTGAGTGATATAATTAGATTAACGAAACGATGTCCATAATATAATAGTTTCGTACCTTATGTGCCATAGCTGGCAAAGAACACATTGATATTTGAACAACATATCTAAATGTCCATAGTCAACAATTGTCGGTATTGGACATCAAAAATCAGCGAAACTATTACATAGTTTAGTCGGCCCTATTTCCCCATGGAAAACAACTATGTGATATCGCTAAACATGTAGGCGCATAGTTGAGCGTTAACGTGGGTGCTGGATTGACCCGCTATTGAGATGCCACATGGTAGATTACTTGAGTGTAAAAAGAGAACTCTCAACTATGGAAAATTGTGTAACTAGTCATTCAACTGGAGATTACCACAACATGCTAGTGTCTAGTCATGTAACTTTGATTCCATTTTACATAACCTACTTAAGATTGCTAATAAGGTGAAGGTTGGGTTGCATCACAAAACATATAAGTATGTTGAGTGATCCAGATAAGATAGTCACCTTTAGTAATAGGAGTAAAGTGTCTCATTGGACCTATCAATTGAGAAAAGAGAACTTAAATCCATGGTCATTGTCTAATTGGTTTCAACTTGATAAGTTTAATTAATTTGGTAGTTTCTCTTAACTCGAGGATTAATGAATTCTTTCGAGGTGATGGGTTGACACTATTCATGTCCTATACTGGAAGAGACATGAAATGACAATGGACCAAATTACATGGTAATCTTTTATGATAGGCATAAGTCGCTCCACGACAACTCGAGTTCACTTGAAGTTATGATGGCTAGTTAGGGCCAATCTTACCAAGTAATTGAGGATTTAAATTCTAAGTTACTACCCTTGTGAATGAGGGCCTAGAGGGTCACACACAATAATACGCTATAGGGATAATGCATGAGATGAATATGTTCAAGTGAGCAATTCTATTTGACTCATGGATGACCATCTTCGAAGAGGTAACCTAAATGTATATGACACTTTAATATGATACCTTGTTAATTTAGAAACTCTAAAATCATATTTCATGTGAGAGTTCTAGTTTGAATAGGATTCCTAATCAAAATGGAAGTCCCAGTGTAACTAAAATGACTTCTAAAATGGAAGCTAATGATCATTTTATGTTTCAATGGAACTAATCTTAACACTTAGATAATTCTCAATTTTGAGAGTCCCACTATAATTAGGATTCCTAATTGAGGTAGGATTCATATTATGAATAGGATTTGAAAAACAACAAAAACTAGTTCGACTAGTTTGTGTCAATGCTAAGGGTTTAGAGGGCAATAATGAGTGGTCCTAATTTGATTGTGACATCTCGAGATGATTCCTAATTAAATTATAATTCTCCATGTTTATTTAATTATTAGATAATTGAATAAAATAAAAATCCATGTTGGACTTGAATATATGTTGTAACGGACTTGTAGATATTGCACTTGTACTTGTTTAATGGGTGAAAACCCAAAACTCATTAAGTTCAAGTTAATTAGGATTAATTAATCACATTCTTAATGTAAGAATGGGTTAATTGGCTGCCAAGAATGAGGGCATCGTCAGTCATATGAGGCTCAATAGGATTTGGAATATTTTTCTACAAGATAGGTAGATATCTCACTTAATATGGGCTAGAATCATAGAGATATTATAGTAGGAGTTTATCAAACCTTAACCCATTTGGACTAGGGTATTTAAGAGTGTTTTAAGTGAATTTTTGGCAGTCTAAGTTGTGCATAGGAAGAGCAAAACGTTGTTGTCCTTGTGGTCTTTCTTCTTGACAAAGACGATAAACACCTACCTTCACAAAAGTGTTCATAGCGTAATGATTCGAACATAGTCCTGAGTCGCAAACGCTTTGTAACATCTCCCTCATTTCGACTAGATTTTCTGTAGCATAATGTTCAATTTTGATCTGATTCTTGTGTGTTTGGGATGATGATTAGGTGTTTAAGGATGTTTAATAATGTTATTTGTGTAAGGTTGGGTGTTGTTGAGACCCGGGAATAAGCCGACGCTTATGTGGAAGCGATGGAAGTCAAGAAATGCATTCTGGCAAGAGTTAACATAAGTTAGAGTGTGTTTGATGTACATGACCTGGAAATGGAAGCTAATGTACGTTAGTGTGGAGATAACATACATTAGTGGTGCCAAAAGTTGATCAACATAGTTAGCTCCACAGTAACGTACGTTAGGTCTGAATTTTTCATAAGGGACTTATTAATGCACGTTAAGGTCCAGTAATGTACTTTAAGGTTAAAATAACATACGTTAGCCTTTGAAAATTAATGAAACGGTGCGTTTTAAGCGAATGGCACATTAAATAGCCCTCACCCGACCCTTTTGGGCATTTACTCCTCATTTTCACTCAAACTCACTCCAAATCCATTCAAAACTCTCTTCCACTGCCTCTCCTTGATTCCATAGCACCTCTTGAGGTAAGATCAAGTTTCTAGTCACTTCTTTTCTTCATTTTTATGCTTGAATCTTGGATTTAGTGTAAAGGCTGATTTTGTATCTAGGGTTCTTATTTGATGATTTCTATTGAAATGGGAGTTGAAGAGTGTTAGGGTTTAGCCTGAATTTTGATGATAGATCAATGATAGAAATACATTGATTTGGCTTGGGTTTTGAAGATTTAATGTTGTTTTGGTGTGGGTTAGGGTTTAGTCTGAATATTGATGATTTCTTGATGGTTTGATGTTCTTTTTGTGGAATTGATTACTTATCTATCTATTGGAGTATGATTTGAGGTGATTTGAGTCGTTTGAAACATTAGGTATCAGATTGTATGAATTTTCAGGTGTTTTTGAAAGAATTTCTGTCGTAGGGATTGGAATGACAATTTTTTATGGTTTGAGGTCTGAATTGTAATTCTAAAATAATTTGAGGACAGATTGCTAATTTTGAAAATTTGGGACTAATTTATAATTTTTCAATGTCTTAGCGACTAAAGTGCAATTTTGCAAAGAATGAGGGACTATTCTATAATTTTACAAAGATGTTTGATTTTAGACAAGAGTGTTAGATCTTCTAATCATTCGATTCAGACCTTGAATCGTGTTCATCTAAGTCCTATCTAACATGATCTAACATCATCTAATATCCATTCATCAAGAATCATCCAAAAATTGAAACCCATTTCAAATTCGGCCAAATGACATTTTCATGAATCAATGCATGAAAATGAGTTAAAAATGAAGAAGGGATGTTGAGCTTACCTCAGAAATAGATTAGGAACGTTGGGGGATCAATGTGAGAGAGTTTCAGACCGATTGGGAGTGCTTTGAGTGAGAAAATGATGGTGAAAGTCGAGTTTGGCCGTTTTAAGAGCTACAGATCAAAACGCACCGTTTCGACAGTTCGACAATTATAAAGGCAACGTACATCATACACAATGACAACGTATGTTGTGGATGAGCACAACGTACGTTGTGAAGCATCCAATAGCCATAGATTCAAAGAAACACAACTCAACGCACGTTGTATTGTGGCAACGTACGTCGATCATCCCCGCATCCTAGATAACGTACGTCGTACTTATACAACATACGTTATGCTACTTTTTCAGATAACGTACGTCTTCCTCACTCGACAACGTACGTTGTACTTAAGTCAATGAACGTTGTTCGCTCTCCAAGCACATACTTGACATTTCACGCTTCCCAACATTCATTGGACCTCCCTCTAGATTCGATAACATCTAATCCTAAAAAAATATGTCCGATTATCCCCAAGATCAAATTAGAATTGGTCAAAAAGCTACAGTATTCCTAACAAAAATGGGCCGAATATTACAATTTTATATCGCAATCTGGTTATGTGTTTTGGCTGAATGGAGGTGCACTTAGCTGGAGAAGCTCCAAGCAAGATACCGTGGCCGATTATACTACAGAGTCTGAGTACATAGCCACGTCAGATGCTGCAAAGGAAGCTATTTGGCTCAAGAAGTTCATTAATGGTTTGGATGTTGTCCCAAGCATCACAAACCCAGTAGACTTATATTGTGACAACAATGGAGCTATTGCTCAAACCAAAGAGCCCATATCACATCAAAGAACCAAACACATACTTAGACATTTCCACCTTGTTTAAGAGATAGTCAAAAGGGGAGATGTCAAGATATGAAAAGTTGACACCAATGATAATGTAACAGATCCTTTGACAAAGGCTCCCCAGAATCGAAACATGAAAGACACATTAGGTCTTTAGGTTTTAGGTTCATTCCTGATTGACAGTAGAGCAAGTGGTAGATTGTTAGTTTTGGTGCTATAGTCCAATCGTATATGTACATTGTCATTTGATTTATCATTTAATAGAGAGACATTTCATTTCATATCTATGAAATATGTTTTATATTGATAAAATATCCATGAATAGTTCATTCTTCCTTATGTCATCAAGCACGTGACTTGATAGTAAAACCCTAAGGTTAAAAGAATACTATTCTAAATGTCCCTAATTGATTATTACCATGAGAAAGATAATAAATTAAGATTAGTATGTTGCTAAGTGGATAATCACATTTTACTAATTATGGATGTAAAGACATCACTTAGAACATAGATACTTGTTAGGGAACATGTATTGGACTGACCCACTATGAAAGTACTTCATGCATTAATGTCACAAGTAGCTTTCATGCAGTGTTGATTTTGAGTTTTCTAACTGAAACCTACTATCGAATCCTACATGATGAATCACATGTTTTAACTTAGTCAAATGTTATCCGTAATAGGGTAATTATAAAGGCTATGAATGGATATGTCATGAATCATGTAGGGTAATCAATATCATTAGGCCACTTGATAAGTAGGATTGATGGAATGTATGCATACTCAAATGAATTGATAAAAGGGTTTATCAATATCATTTTTTATATCAATCTACTTGGGACCAAAAAACGTATTAAGCATATAAGGTTGACATGTGACCATACCTTATGCTTAATATAGATATCGTGAGACAAAACGACTAAATATCAAACTATAAAAGGTTAAAGTCGGATCTCCTACATCCACTCAATTTTGGGTTTCCACAATGTATTACTAGATACCGCTTATGGACTTTGGGCCCAAGTTTTGGGACAATGCCCATTGCCATCTTCGGGTGGGTCGATTAGGTCACCCACAAGAACGAATTAAATTGGTTCACAAATATTCTTTCTCACTATAATTAAATTATTGAGATGATTAATTTTATTAATCATTAATAATTTAGGATTTTATTATTTATATCATAAATATAATATAAGATATTATTTATTAATGTAATGAGTCTTTAATATAAATCATTTATTATTAAGTTAAATATATTTGGGCTTATTCTTATGTGTGACATAATAATTCGACCCATATGTATTAATAAGGGAGTGATTTATTTAATGATAATGTATTATGTAATTAAAAACCCAATAATATTAATAAACCCAAGGCAAAATTCGGCACATACTCCTATTTTTTAGAAAAAATTATGCACACTCCTATTTTTTAGGAGCCATTATTCTTATATGATAAGGAGTTCTTGTACTTGTAGGACAAATAGAATGAAACTTAGTACACTTAAACTAGGGTTTCAACACATCTCTATAAATATGTATAAAGGTGTGGACGGATTTTTCAAGGGATTATGAGGGCTGGCCGAATTTTTAAACATAAATGAGAGAAAATAATTTGTGAGACTAGAATAGTGATTCTTAGTGCTAGTACACGTTGCCGATTCAAGCAAGTTTATTCGTGTGGATACCTCTAGACATGTTTAGGCAACGCGAATGAAAGGAGATTTGGATTTTGAATTCTAAAAGCTACTCCAACATTGTCATTCGTTCGAACCAAAGAAGTGATTTTAAGGTAAATATTACTAACCCTAATCGTGTATGTTGATGTGCATGGATCATTGGTGGAATTCTAGGTTTTAAAGGTTAAAATTTTTTGTTATTTCCGCTGCCATGTATATTTATGAATGTCATAAAATTAGTCACGAATTCCAACACTAACCCCCACCTTTTAACATTTTAGGTGACTTTGTTAATAGCGATCATTCGACATTCAACGCTCAGGGAGGTATTTAGAAGTAGCAGTGAGTGCCCTTTTGTCCGGGACTAATATATTTCCATTAATAAATGCTCCACACCGAGGGGTATGTGAGTTATGGTTTTGTATGTTTGTCTTCGCTAACTATGCTACTTATAAATGTTTCTCTATGTTTGATACATTATTATGTATTGCTATTTAGCAATATTATTTCAAATTTATATTTTTAAATTAAATCTGGATTTTTATCTATTATTGTTTAATAAATGTTTTGATAAAAGAACCTGGTTAGAAGTTCTGTATATCCAAGAGTTGTGCGAGATGGGCCGGGTCTCTAGTTCGGTTCGTCTCGTACACCGGTCATAGTCTGATCTCGGGTTGTGATAATATAAGTCACTACAAGGATCTATTTATAGGACATTAAATGCATCAACAATTAAGATTTATAGAGTTACATGCATTTTTATTCAATTCATCTATTTAATAGATTTTTATGTCACAAGTTAATAAACATTTACATCATTAATGCTTGTATTCATAAAACTCCCACTTGAATGTCTAGTACATTATGGATTATACCTTATTGAAATCTTACTTGAAAAAAAATGGAAAAAAACTCAAGTGAAAGGAAAAAATAATTCCTTAATGATTAAGAGTTGCCTTATTAAAAATCTCACCAGGAAAAAGTCAATGATAAAAAAACTATAGTTAAAAGAGTACGATAATATTCACTGTTAGGATGGGTGCAAAAACTTGCTAAGGCAGAGAGAATAAAGAAGTCAAGATTTGATTCAAATTTAGAACGTTTTGACCAATCTTGCGAATGTTTTCTTCACCTAAATTTTTTTTCAATTTATTATCTCAATAATTGGTTTCGGCTTAATTCATTAAAACTTATATAAGGTTAATTTCAGCTTATTCTTTTAAAACCTACCCAAAATTGATTCAATATAGACACACCTCTAAAACCCTTCTATTATTGTTCTCAAGACTAACAACAAACATTTCTCATGTCAAATTTTTTATAAAGAAATACAATTAAAAGCTCTATACTAGAGACTAGAAGTGAATGTATAGACCTTTTTTATCAATAAATATGAAAGTTCATTGAGGTCACAACCACCAACTTAGTGGCAGGACAAAATTCCCATAGATACAACCTCCACAGGATGAGTGACCGATCTCAAAGGCTACTACCACATATATGAAGATAGCATTGAGTATAATTACAACTAATTTCAAGAAAAAGATTCACTCGGAGACAGTTATATACATCGTATCCCGAGTAACTGAAATTTCTATGCTTACATTATAACAAGAATACACACAACATAATACTCTTGAAAGTAATCTCCTCAACTAAAGTTCTGTCTTTGAAAAGATTTTTCTATACTAATAGGTTTTCCAAATTTCCCACGCCAGCAGCGACCACATGGTTTTCCAAAATTTTCTTTGCAAGCCACCATGAACTAACGACATCCATTGCTTAAAGAATTTGGGGACACATCCTGGAGCAGCCCAATAAATTCCAAAAATCGACAAGATTCTCGTCCACACACGCGTTGCCAAAGTGCAATGTATCAAAACATGGTCTTGTGTCTCAGAAACATCACAAAGATCACAATTACTTTGGCTTTAAGGACTATGCCAAACCTGGACAACAGCTCCTTATATATTATTCTCCTATGCAAAGATATCCGTGTTATTCATGTTGCACTTGTTATTCTTCTTAATCATTGAATTGTTGAAACGTGGTTCCCAATCAATATTGTTTGGTCTTATTCTTCTTGTCGAGTTAATAAGGTCACAAAAGTTTCCGCAATGCTACATGTTAGTCACAAAATCAAAAAATGCTACAATAAGGTCACAGCTGCATGTTTCTAAGTTGCACCTAGTCACTTTACTCAGAAAATTTAACACTCAGGCAAAAACATGCGCACGAGGCAGAAAAACCCAAACCCGGCCATTTTTTTGTCTCTCCTCTCTCTTTTCTCTCTTCTCTTGCCTCTCTCCTTTCTCTCGTTTGCCTCTCTTCGTTCTTCTCATCTATCCTTCTCTCTTCTCTCTCATCTCTCTCTCTTCTCATGCTACAAGTTTAATTCAATTGCACAATCTGCACGGCCGCCGTCACACTGGAGCACTTCGTCATACCCCCTCTCTCCGCTTCCTTCCTCTCTCACAAAAGCCAATAACCCTCTGTTTCAATTTTAAAATCAACACAACCCAAAACCCAATCATTAAACTAACCCCAACACCTTCTTCTACCTTCTGCACACACCTCACCAAACCCTGAACCATTTTTCAAACAGCCAAAACAAGCCACCATAAATCTAGTCACCATTGCAACCACCAAGGCTAAAGCCATCGTCGAACATTCACCGTCGCACCATGAAACAAAGCCGCTACACACAATTACAAGATTTTTATTTCTTTGCTTCACCATCGCAACCACAAACCGTTTCACCATGACGAGATTTTGATTTCTTTGTTTATTCGTTTGCCTTAATTTGCACATTTCAGAGAAGAAGAGGTCTTGTTTGTTGGCGGTGGGTACTGAAGAGGGATCTGTTGGATTGCTGCAAGGGTTGACCTAAGATGGAAGTGGTGTTGAGTGTTGGAACTATTGATCAGGGTTGGGTTTTTTTTTTTGTTCAAGATTGGGGTTGGGTTCGGTTGGAACACATGCCCAAGATTTTGAAACAACGATAGAATGATTTTGTTTTGATTTTTTCAAATACACAGATTTTTTTCAATCTTAAGTGAGAAAACGAGATGAGAGGATTTGAGAGCTTCAGTTTTTGAGAAAACGATGGAACCGACAGAGTGGTGAGAGAAAAAGGAAGACGTGGTGTTTGTTGGATGTGCAGTTGTGGTGGTGGTGTTGTTTGAGGATGGAAGTAATGGTGGCCAGTGGGTTGGAATGGCTGGTAGGTTCACGACGGTTTGTCGCCGATGCACTAGTCGTCGTCATCGGCTGAAATGATGGAGAGGCAGTAGAGGTGGAGTAGAAGAGAGAGAAATAGGAGGAGAGGAGGGAGGCAAACAACAGAGAGTAGGGAGAAGAGAGACAAATGAGAGAGAAGAGAGATACGAGAGAAGAGAGAGGAGAAACAAAAAAAAGGGTCGGGTTTGGGGTTTTTTGGCCACGTATGCATGGCACGTATGGAGTAATAGGACATCTCTGGCCTACATACGTAGAATGTTTTGCTTAAGCAAAGTGACAACATTAAACCCAAAAACACGCAGCTGTGACCTTATTGTAGCATTTTTTATTTATTTTGTGAGCAATCTATAGCATCGCCGAAACTTTTCGAACCATTGATATTATTAACCCTCTTCTTGTCTTGTATTCAATAAAAAGGATATCGTTTTTTAAATTACTTGATTCTTTCAATTCTTTCGACTAATATATCCAAATATCTTATCTCATTTATTACTTCTCTTATGTTAATAATTTGTTCAGTACAACATTGGTGACAACATGGTAAGTAAAAGTTTTGTCTTTTTGCAATATATAATGGGAAATGTTAAGTTTTATACAACAGTAAACAACCAACTTTGCAAAAATAATACGCAACTAAAATTATTTACAAAATTATACCAAACAGTAAAGTATTCGCAGAAATACAAGTATTTGGGACCACGAGTGAAAAATTATCCTCTTGTGAGAAATTATTTCTCGCAAAAAATTGAAAAATAAAATCATGAGAAAAGACATTTTCGTAGCTTACATCTGGATGACATACAAATTGTGTACAAATGGCGGACAAATAATGTAAAAATTGTGGACAAAATAAAATTTTTAAAATTGATTTCGAGAATTTATTTAGGTTCATTCAAACTTTTTCAGTACTATAGGTGTACAAAACATGGAGAATAGGTGTATAAAAGTATTTTTTTTAAATGATGTTTTCAAAAATGAAAATTATCTGCATGAGTTTTGTAAAAACAAGAAACTCTAACTTCTCTCTCCTTTGGAGCGAAAACCAAATTGAGAAAAACCTGATGCATCGTAAAGTATTTGGTGACAGTAAAGAGGCATCTGAGAGAGGAGAGGTTCTAGCACGATGGTGTGTTTCTTTACATTTTACCAAAGAAAGAGAGAAAAAAGGGAAGAGCAATTCTTTTAGTCAATGTTTTCAGAAGAGAGAGATGGGAGAGCGGGGAGAGAAAAACATTTCACGTAGAATAGTTGGTCAACAAAGTAATTTGTTTTTACGATGAAGGTATAAAGGTCTTTTATAATTTTCTGTTAAGTATGATTATTTTGATACATATTTTCTTCGTATTATACTGGACCAAAAGGATTGTAAAAGATTGTTTTTGTTATGTGTCTGAATCAGTAAATGCACTAGTTACCCCTTTAGTTTTATTGACCATCAAACCCATTGAGCTCAACATACGAAGTAGGCCCATCACAGAAGCCGAATCAGGTCAAGGACTTTAAGAATGCTAAAAGGTGAGAGGTACTCATCACTAGAACGAAAGAATACTTTCTAAACATACTCTTTCGTCATCCTCTTATAAATACACATTCTCCCCTCTTGAAAAGGTACATGTTGGAAATCGGGTTTGCCCATGACTGTAATGAGTGAAATTCGAGTCCGTTAGTTGTCAGGTCAATTACCGAGCCTAACTAATTATTGATAATTAATTTTGGTCTTCTTAAATGGATTAGGAAAGCACAACTAGAGTCCACTCATCTTACATAAGTAGGAAACCTTAATAGTAAGTGACTTACCTAATCCAAAACGAAACACATAGAGTGAGAGTGAGCCAAAGAAAAAAGAACACATGTTCTTTCTTCCCCAACATAGTCACCACTTTCTTCCTTCCCCACTCAGTCTTTTTCAGATTTGGTGTGGCATCTCGATTGCGAATAAGCCGAGTACTCCCATCGTTAAAGCGATCGTGGTTTACTCGCGATACCAACAACGAACTTGATCCATACTGCTACTGACCTTGCTACTCTACCCATTGTCTTCCGCTGCCAATAGATCAACAACTCAAATTGGCCTTCATTGTTATTTGTCTGTCGATCGGTACATGCATTCCTTTATTGGTATCAGAGCCCAAGTATGAATGTCAGCTATTTGTTTTGAAATTGTTGTTGGTCTTTGTTATGGGAGCCTACTATATTTTTTTGTGTATTCGAATTTTTGTCTCTAACGCAAATTTTTAAAAGTGAGTTCGTCTATAGCCGATTTTTAAAAGTTGTAATTTCAAAAATCCGACATTACCATTGAGAGCATCGACCAAAAAAACTTAAATGACCAATTTTTTGTTGGGTTTCTTTTGCAATAAACATCTAATATGCGCAGCGAAAAAACAATAATATCACACAAGAAACATCCAGGAACACTGTATGTGATCATAATTAATAAAAGGAGGCCAAATATATATACTTTTTAACTTAGCCGAATTGCTTTTCTCTAAAAGCTGGAATTGCCGAATTGCTTCCTTTGATTTGTGTTGAGCCGAATGTTATTGACAATAGGGACTGCCAAAAGACGATTCCCCTCTACTCGCACACACACACAATGTCGTTGATTAGGCTAATGTGTGCTGCCACTTCTTTTAGAATCTCTATTCTAAAACTAACAAATAATTTTATCTCTTTTGTTTGTGACAATCACTAATCCGGTCAGGCCATGAAAGAATAGCAAGGAGTGCAAACTATTTATAGGCATAAGGGGAGACCTAAATAGGTGCATAACAAGGCCGAAATTCCTCTCTCCTTGCCCTCCAAGAATTCTGTCTCTTCCTAACCTAGAAGGAGTGTGCTGAATTCCTAACCTAGTCGTACTAGGGGTTGCCTTTCTTGTCTCACAAGAATAATCACTTCCTAATTAATTTTGTCACATACAAATTAGGGTTTTATTTTCCTTGTCATACAAGAATAAAACTCCTAATTAGTCATGGACTCCTAATTAGTTAGTTCATGTGCCGAATTCATCCTTGTCAAACAAGGAAAGTGACTCCTAAAAAATAGGAGAGTTGGTGTGTGCCGAATTTCTTCCTCCTAATTAGGATGAGTGTGCCAAATTTTCTCACTCCTAATTAGATTAGGTTGTCACGAAATTCTAATGGGCTTGATTAATGTAATTGAGTTTTTAATTATATGATACATTATCATTTAATAAACCACTCATATGTGCCGAATTATGTCACACATAATTAAATACCCATAACCCTAATAACTAGTGATTTATATTAAAAGGCTATTACATTAATGGACTATGTATTAAATATTATTTAATACATAAATCATAAAACTTTGAATTATTATTGATTAATCAAATTCATCATCTTAATAATTCAATTACTTCAAAGAGCGAATCTTTGTAACCAATCCAGATCTTTATTGTGTGCGATCCTGTAGGTTCATTCAATGTTGGCAATGAGCCTAAAATTAATTTAAAACCCATAAATCATAATTGCTCTCTAGCAAGACATTATGATTACCCATATTGAAATGAATGTCAATTACGAATCACATAACCTAATTACAACTTTATACAACCATTTGCCTCGCGATAGTAGAATTAGCATAAGCCATGGAACGGGTCACCGTTATTTATGCTAAAACATTTTCTTGATCTATAAGTGATCCTGACTAAGTCAAACAAATGATA
>CAODLS013157316.1:0-21552 GCA_948243855.1 Flueggea neowawraea | reverse complement strand
TGTGTCAATTCCTGTTATTGGAGATGGTGATAATGGTTATGGAAATGCCATGAATGTCAAAAGAACTGTCAAGGGATATATTAGAGCTGGTTTTGCGGGAATAATTCTTGAAGATCAGGTTTGTGTTATTTGAAGCTCATTCTCTACAGTTATACTGTTATTGAGTTTATAAATGTATTTGAGACAATTGCTATTATATTATTTTCTTTAGTGGCGTGTATTTTTGCGGTGAACTTCTTTACTTAGCAAGTCATTGTTATTGTTAAGGATGCAAAAACACCATTTCTCTTGCTCATAGATCTAACTATGCAAGGTGTTTCCGAAAGCTTGTGGTCATACACGTGGTAGGAAAGTAGTCTCCAGAGAGGAAGCAGTAATGCGGATAAAAGCAGCTATTGATGCTCGAGCAGAATCTGGCTCGGATATTGTTATAGTTGCACGGACTGACTCTCGTCAAGCAATGTCTTTGCATGAATCGCTTTGGAGGTCAAAGGCTTTTGCTGATGCTGGTGCAGATGTCCTCTTTATTGATGCATTAGCTTCAAGAGAGGAGATGAAGGCATTCTGTGAGATTTCTCCTTTGGTGCCAAAAATGGTATAGTTAATTTTCCTTATAACATTGAATAAATCTATGAAATGTTGAAGTATTGAACCATAATTTATTACGTATTCTATGAAGTTATCACAACCAAGAAAGATAACTAATGTTGGCTGTGATCTTTGAGTATGCATATTGCTAGGCTGTACTTCCAGTGCACATAGTCTGGGATAAAGGTTTTAAGATATTGCTTTCATTTTTCATGTGCATCGCTCAAAATTCTGCATTATATATCTTGTTTCCGTGTGGCCAACCTTCAAAATTTCACTAGTTTATGTTTATATACAATGATGCATGATTGCAAACAACTAATATTTGCCATCACTGTGCGGACTTATACGTAGTGCTGATTAAGAACCTGTTTATGTGTAGGCCAATATGCTTGAAGGAGGGGGGAAAACACCAATACTGAATCCTCTGGAGCTTGAGGAAATAGGATACAAGCTTGTGGCTTACCCTCTTTCCCTGATCGGTGTATCTATCCAAGCTATGCAGGTATTTCAAAGCAGTGTTAGAATATGGTAGTTCGATTGTTTTATATTTCTGAAAAAGAAAAGAAGCAAAAGTTGCAGGAAAGTGATATAAAAAGTAATTTATGCTGCTTATTTGCAGGATTCACTTGCTGCCATTAAAGGAGGTCGAATTCCTCCTCCTGGAAGCATGCCATCTTTTGAAGAAATTAGGGAAATTTTAGGTTTCAATGCCTACTACGAAGAAGAAAAGCGTTATGCTACCAACATCAGTCGGCAGAGAGGTGGGTAAGAATTTGCTTTCTTTCTCCTTGTTTGTGCTACTCACTGGATATATCAGCAAGATATAAACCAGCTCGCCATGTTTCCAGAATTTGGTCTTAGAACCAAACCCAAAACCTTGAGCTCGAAGATTCAAACTTTCTCATCTTACTTCATGAAAGTTCTCACATTATGTGACTGCCCATCTCTTAATCTGTGATCTGCTTATTATCATTATGTTACATGCTATGAAGATCTTTCATAACCACTTAATTTACTTCAGCTTATTGGACTCTTTTAAAATTAAATAGCTTCTCTTTCTTTCAAGGGTGAGAACCAGATAGCAATCTGGTGGAAGTTGCTCAATATGTCTTTGCTTTTAAAGCTTGTATATTTATTCTGAAAAAAAAAAATCCCATTCTTGTAAAAAAAAATTTCCTGTTTCACAAAACCTGTTTGCAAGTTCAGAATAGTGCATACATTTCTGTATTCCTGTTCCTTACTCTTCCAAAATATATAGATTATTCTTCAGCAAGCAGTAATTTATATGGCATACAACGGAGGACGGAAGATGATTCAGAACAGAGTACTCCAAGTCCTCAAGAACCTGTTGTTGAAGTGATAACTCCTGAGGTATATGGTGCAGATGGTTCCAGAGATCCCTTTTCTAGCATTTGGTCTCGGACTTTGAGGATTAAAATAACTGGAAGAGATGGATTTGAAAAACTTGACGTTAGAATTCCTGTAAGTTACTTTTGTTTCCTAGTAGTTACTGTATAATCTTCAACTGTGCATGCAGCATTTCAATTTATTATCAATACTATTTATCTAAATCTTTGATCTCAACTGATACCTATATCTCAAGCCAATCATGCAACCATGTCATCTTATGCATGAAAATAACACAAACAAAGATAATGCTCGTTGACATGATGAACGATTTCTACTGAAGTGGAGATCTTTGCACATGAATTTGACATTAAATCAATAATGATGACCAGCATTTATGAGATGAACATATTGTTCTTCCATACAAACTGTGACCACATGATCCCATGACGTTTATTATGTTTTCAGGCTGGATTTTTGGACGGGATCACAAATATAGTTCCAGGTACTGTAGTTTTTATAAACTTGTTCTAACTGACAGTTCTCTGCTAGCTGTTAAACGTTCTAAAAATAAACTTTACTTTTTTTCTTTTACACAGCTTTGGGAGGTGTGAACATTAAAGAACTATTGAATGAAGCAGCTGATGAAGTAGGAGGCAAGGTGTTGTTGGATTTTAATGACATCATGGGTGACAGAATTCAAGTCTTCCTAGAATAACCTTTCACAAGGTGAATTATAAAGGTATTTCTGCAATTCATTCAATCATGGAAATCCTTTCTGCAGGTTCCTATGCTTGTTTGGTTGAGCAGAATTTGTGAGCGAAATGTTAATTCTCTTGAATCAACTTTCCCATTCCCGTTATCTAAGTTGTTAGAAAAAGAAAAGAAATGTCATTTCTAAAAGATGAAAGTACAAAAATCGTCATCTATGGTAGATTAAGAAATGAATTGTTGAAGTAGATTGCAGATTGATAAATATTATTGTATAGGAAATTAGTAAGCTCGAAATGCTAGCTTCTCTATAGATGAAGAGTGCGCAATGGGCAGCAATGCTGCATTTGTCTATTGATTAATTTTGATTTGGTAAAGGGTAATAGCCGAAAACTTAGGACCCGTTTAATTTAGAAAACAATTTTTAATTTTGTGTCTTCTTTTTCTGTTCTATTCCAATAGAAACCTTTGTTTTCCACCAAAAAAAACAAGTGGAAAAATGGTTTTGAAGAAATTTTTAGTTTTTTGAGTATGTCAATTTTCTGTGGAAATCCTTGTTTTCCACAGAAAATAAGTGGAAAACTACTTATGAACAACTCTTTTTTTTTTCTAATTTTTAGAGAATTTTCAGAATATTCTCTAAACTAAACAGGTCTTTAATATTTCTCTCTGATGAACTGTATAATCAATGATAGTGACATTTGAATTTGTTTTCCATCTGTAGGTTGATGATGATGTTAATTGTGCAAATTTCATGAACAGAAGCAAACATGCCAAGTTACCGACATTAAGTTGTGTCATAGCATAGCATTCACATTTGCCGGAAAGTTCGTTATAGTTCTTGCTTTTCCTGTCCTTAATTTTGGTTCTTAGGCCAGTTTATTTCTATTTTCAATCGAAACTTTTGGTAAAACTGCGGAAATTCATTCCATTATGGGACCAGTCCTTCGTAAATCTCTCATCTCTTCTCGACCAACTGATTTTTCTCCCCTCAAAAATTAAAGATTATTTCGAGATTAGAGTATTAACGACTTCTCTTAACTCTCAATATAAATTGGATTTTTTTTTGAAATGATAAATTAAATTGAATGTTATGAAGCCAGTTGTGAAACATCTTAATTTATTTGAACTGTAAGCACTCAAAATAGAACTCCAAGCTCATTTTTCTGGGATTCTACTGCACAACTCAACTGAACCCGTAAATGTGGATTGACAAGAGAAGCATGCAACAATCCATTGAAACAAAACGAGCACTAAAACAAGAAAATGAAGCCATACAAACCAATTATTAGTTTTATTGTTCGTGGAGTAGCCAAGCATAATATCTCTGACAAGCTACAAAAAAAATATATAGAGAAGAAAAAAAGAGTTAAAGCAAATAACCTAAGAAAGGTTATTGCTTCCATATTACAGATTCACAACAGCTGAAATCGCCAAAATACCTACTCAACTCAATTCATCTGACCCAAAATGAATGATGATACTCTGTAACCAAGTAGTGAGATATAAGGAGGGATGAATACACATAAATCACATCAAGCCATATTTCAGAAATGCTACAACTATCAATCAAAAATACATTTTTGTCGTCCCTGCATCGGTCTTGAAACGCTCTATAGGAGTGTTTGGCAGTGTGCTTCTGTTTACCTCGTGAAGATGACTTGTAATTTTGTTTAGGCAAAGCTCGATTTCATCTGTACCCGCCATATGGTTGTTGAGGAGCATAACCACCAGAACCACCCATCATGGGGTTATAACCACCGGGCATGGTTGGAGGCATTCCTCCTGGTGTTTGCATCTGACCACCATGAGCCATTCCCATGTTCATACCCATTCCCATGTTCATGCCCATTGGCTGCCCCATCCCCATTCCCATGGGTTGATTCATGCCTCCATAGCCTCCCATCCCCATTCCAGAACCAGCACCCATACCCATGCCCATTCCCATTCCCATGCCAGAACCCATCATAGGATTTGCAGGTCTGAAAGCACCAGCCCCAGCACGACCAATCCCAGAGCCGGATCCCATAGCTTTACCCATGCTGACAGTAGATGTAACAGTAGTGGCGGGTGGTTGTTTTTCCATTCTCTTCTCCTTGCGGTTAATTGCATCAAAATCAATCCCAATGTCTGCCAATGGATTTATTTTAGCTGCAAAAGAAGAGAACAAGAGGGTTACACATTTGTAAATTCAGAAACTGATGGTTCAGTCATAGAAACCTTTACTATGTATTGTCAAATTAAAGAAATTATAAGCACTCACGTCCAGAAATATTCAAATTCACGAGCCCTCGGCTGAGTGTATCTGTCCAAACTGTTGACTTGGTTTCAAATTTCTCCTTGGACTGTTGAGGGACTAAAGCAAGTGATCCTGTCGAAGAAGGAAGAGATTGAGAAACCATGGAAGCCTTTGGCCCTGGAGTAAAAAAGTTACCGAGAGCATCATTGTCATGTTGAGCAGCTGTCCCAGTTGGAGTTTGATAAGGAACTTGTGAGGTAATTGGTGTCACAGAACCCTGTTGTGGAAGAAAGTTCCCACTGTTAACCTGTGGAGCTTGTCCAGTTGGAGCATTTGTCATTTGTGATACACCTGTTGTGGATCCTAACTGTGGAAGTGAGTTTCCATTATTAAACTGAGCAACCGGTAGGGCTGGAGTTTGCGGAGTTATGTTTGGAGGAATAGGAGCAGCCAATCCTCCCTGTGGAAGGAAGTTTCCATCATTGAACTGCTGAACACCCATGTTTGATGGCACTGGTGCAGAACCCATTTGAGGATTGAAGTTTCCATATGGATTTGGACCTGGATATACAGGTTGGCCCGTTGGTGCTGAAAAACCTGGCTGCGAAGTCAAAGTAGGAGAAGGATCGGATGGCGGGAGGATGTCAGCAAGAATATCAGTTTCTTGATGAGAAGTTGACAGTTCTTGTGGCAAAAATTGTGTGTTTGATGTAGGAGGCTGAACATCTGGTGCTGAATATGGAACCACTGAAAATGCTTCCCCAAAATCAAAACCACTCCCTGCGCCTCCACTTGGCACTGGTGTAGATCCTTGGGGAAGTTCAGTACTTTGATTCATGGCAGGTTGAAAAGATGACGCAGCAGCAGGTGCGGGCTGTTGCTGTGAGACAGTATCAGCAGAAGGAATAGCCTTGAAAGGAGAGTCGCCAAAGGGATCATCAAAAGGCTGCATCACAGGCATGTAATATTGATGTCATATTAGCATTGCTACAACAAAAGATAAGTAATCTAGCCAAAACAAGGGTAGGAAAGAAAAGCTCAAATTGTTGAATCTAGTCTGCAAATCATTGGAAAATTTTATAAATTTCAAATTTTCTTCTGGCAGAATATCCAGTGAAAGGCATAAATACTACCAAAATAACATGTTATCCTTTACTTGGATACACATATAAAACAGCTGTGCCTGTTGTTAGCACCAACAGACATTTATTATTTACCATCATGGACATAATAAATGGACAACGGGCCAACATTAAAGTTCAAGGATGATGCTTAAATCCCTTCAAGGCACTTGAGGTGCATACATGCTGCTTGTTAGTGGTGCATTATGATGCAGGCAGATAGGACCTTTAAAACAAAGAGAAACTGGGAATATCCAAACATCAATCCTTTGCACTAACCTGACTGACAACATTAGAGACCGGTTGTGCTGTAGAGAAGGATGATTCTGAATAGTTTGTCTGAGCATCAGCAGAGTTAGCAGGTGTTGCCGGCATGATTGCTAATGGATTTGGAGCGAATACATCTGACAAGGAGCCAAGTAAGTCCATCTCAGCATTATTTGAGGCAGCAGGGGCAGTTGAGGCAACTGGAGCACCAGAGGCAGTGGAAGCAGCTACCACAAAAAAAACAATGAAATACATGATTCTCCAAATATACATCGTTAGCAAATAATTTTTTTTTAAGTTGAATCCCTGTAGGCCATACCTGATGTAGAACCACTTGGATCAAATTCATCAGCTACTTCTTGGGAAGCAGGAGATGCGAAGTGGCCAAAAGCATCGTTGACCTGACTCTGGTTATTAACAGCAGATGGAGAAGCAGCTTTAGGAGCAGGTGGAGAATTTGCTGTAGGAGCTGGCGGAGAAGAAGATCCAGGAGCATTTCCCACTGAAGTTTATCCATTCCTTTATCAATAGACAAATAAATTAATTAATCCAGCAAGGATGACGAATGGTAGAACCTAAAGAATTGGCAACATAAATAATATCTGTCACTGTAGGCAGGACTTCGAGAATCACTGACTGCTTCCTCATAACTTGGAGGAGCACCAAGGTTTTGTTCAGAAACTTTACGTTCAAGCCGTCTGGCAATGCTGAAATGTTATCCGATATGTCTTACAAAGTTAAAATCTTTATTCTTTGCCGTTGTTGAAATAGTAACTTAAGAACACATCTAATCAGATTTACCTTCCATCCTGAGACTGATCATCAGCTCTGCCACCACCACTACCACTGCCCCAAAAAAGAAATGAAACATAAATCACATTTTCCTCACAAAAATATCATAACAACATTTTCAGTGTCCTATATTATATTTAGAAAGTATGAAAGTGATGGCATGCTTGACCCATTATGCAGCACATATGCATGATACAATAAAAAATGAAGGTAGCATGCTTCTCTTACTTGCTTTAGCATCTTTTGCACTCCTTTTTATTTTTCATTTAAATAATTCCCCCTATTCTGATCATGCGTAATGGAATATAAAGCATAGTACAATTCAATAATTTGACATCATCTTATGCTAGAAATTTCAGTTGCTTAATCTAGGAATAATGACAAAGCAAGATGTGAGAAAGTTAAAACAGCAATGAGTTCAGCAATGAAACTAAAAACACAACTCATCATTAATGAAAAAAATTTGGACTAAAAGTACAGGTTAAATGTTTCGAAAAAAGGCACTATACCGGGATGAGGTTTGACCATCATCATCAAAAGGACGATCTCTGTCCATATCAGAACTCTTTCCTCTTGGTCCATAGCCATCCATGCTGCGACTTCTTCCTCGGTAATCATCATCCCTGTATCCTTCTCGGCTATAGCGGTCTTCAGAATCTCTTCCGTAACAGTCCCCATCAAGGCTATTGGAATCTCCATATCTTCCATACCGATCATCATCTCTGTAGTTGTATTCTCTTTCTCTACCATATCCATTTCGATCTTCATCCCTGCCTCCGCACCGGCCATCATAACAGTCATCATCATATCTGTCACCATATCCTCCAGAACTTGAATATGAACCAGGTCTATACACCCCCCCCAGCTGATGTGTTGCGAAACCTAATAAGGGGACAAAATATAAACACAGAAGGTTACAATCCTCAGTCATAGAACCCCATAGCATTCAGAAGCAGGAATGATCAGACATTACAGAGAAACAGACATAAAGTTGGAGAAACACACAAACAAGGAGAAGTCTAACAATCGCTATGGTTGCTGAAGCCACCAAATAAAAAATAAATTTTCTTTACTTACCCCATCCATCTAGAAAAATTGGTTCAAACCCTTTGCTACAGGGTCAAAGATACTTTTTCTTTGCATTTATTAGTTATTACGATTCTTTTCAGTAAAAGAGGCCACACAGAAAATGTAGAATGCATGGACAATATAGCTCTAAAAGGAAAAAATAAAATAAAATAAAACTCACTTGTCTCTGTTAGCAGCAGCCTTCTGTCTAACTTCAGCTATCCTTTCTTTATCATTCACCAGGACTACGAGACTTTGCAATTTCCTTCTGACATTGCTTCCCTGATCCCTTCCACTGGAATCAATGTATTGAAAATCTGCTAGCGTCTATGATACGGGAAGAAAAACATAAACACAACAATTAGCATGGACAGTGAGACAGTTTGAAAATATACAACTTGACATCACACTATTGTGAAGCTGCACTAAGAAATGGGAACTCACAGATATCTGATAAGCATGTTCCCTTATCTCGTCTATAACACACTCTGATCCATTAGCAACAAGATATTCCAAAACTGTCAAAGCTTTATAGACGTGACGCCAGTTTTTCCCAGTGTCATTAATTCGTTTCCAAACAACTCCCATGATCATCTGGTATTCATGACTACATTAATCGCTTAAATGTAAGTTCTTACGCAGAAAATAATCAAGGAGACAGTAGCTTAGAGAATTTATATAGCTTACTAATTTCTGGATGCCTGAGCAATATCTGCAAGAAGCGTTCCATGAGGACCCCAGGGCTCATTGCTAGTTGCATCAAGAACCTAAAAAGAAAGAAAAATTTAATTTCATCACAAACAATATCCACTCTCAAACATAAAGAGCATCGACCTTTATGCAGAACTCATACCTTCTGTTCTATTCCAGGAACTTTGAGCACTTTCTTGTTTACCTCTCTCTTACTGCAGACACAATCAAAAACTTATCATACATAAATGTAATATAGAAAACTTTGATAAGGTTGATATGCTATGCTTCACTTTGATGATGCCATTGTTAACGATAAACACAAGGATCCAAATCAAATACAATTTTGCAGGCATACAGATCAAGACATGAGACTCGAGACTTACATATCACGAACAGTTTGATCAAACACTTTCTTCATTGTTTCAAGAACTTAATGCAAGCTCTTATCTCAGCAGCTATATCCACCGCAAAATCCAACCTGGAAATGACTCTCTCTATCCTGCAAAAACAGAAACTATAAGAATGTCAATAATCCAAAGAAAAAGATACCCATATCCTTCCCAAAATACAAGAAGATAAAAAGAAGCCGGCTTTCCTAAATCAATTAATGAGCTTGTTTTTCTTGACTAACGAAAAAAACAAAGCTTATAGATTCCAAAACTGAATGCAATGTTTACAATCAGCATCAACAATTTCGCTAATCAAACATAAATGTGAGAAAACTAATCAGCCTCAATAATAAAATCCAACCATCAATAAATCATGAATCAAATGAAAAAATGTTCAAAATGAAAGGAAAAATAACACACCAACAGAGCATATGAACTTTAATAATCAAAAACCATTCTTTAATAGATCAAAGCGCAACCCAAATCGTAAATTAGCATTTCCAATCAATAAAAGATTCAGCTACAAACAAGAACCCGAAATTGAACATAATTCACGAAAGAAGGAGCTGAATTTGATTCGTAAACAACGAAACCCGGATCTGAAACAGACACAAAACCCAAATAAAACGACAGATCCAATGCCATACAGAGCAAAAGATCAAACCTTGATTGAAAACAAGAACGGTCAGATCTGACGGTGATTAGAACCTCCACACCACCACTCAAATTGCAGAAATAAAAAAAGAACCAATAGCTCTCAAGATAGTTCCTTTTTGGCGGAGAAAAGTCAGACAGAGGGAGAGGGAAAGAATGATTTGTTGTCTGAGTTTAGTGATGGTGGTGGTGTTGGGTTCGGTGTTTAATTTTGGTTTAATTTTTAATTTGTTTTCTCCGATTTGAGTGTGAATAAATTTGGGGGTTTTATATGAAGAGAAGATGGAGAAATTAACAAAAAAAAGACAGCCAACTTAAGTCATCTCCGACTTACAATTTTATTTTTAACTCTGAAATTTTAAATATATAATTATTATAATAAAATCATCTTCAACTCAAAATTTTATTTTTAATTTACAAAAATATTTTAAAATATTTTTTTAATTTTATTTTTTATCATTATTTTCTCATAAAATAAACATAAATTTAATTTTTTTATTATATAATAAACAAATTTAATTATTAAAAATTATTTTTAATTATAAATTAATAATAATATATTTTATGTAAATATAAAAAATAATCAATCGTTAAATATTTGTAATTAAAAATTAATAATAAAAACACAAATAAATATTATTTCGATTAACTTAAAAAAATACACACAACACAAGAACATTAAACATGTTTAAATTGCATATTTTTCTAAAAACTTTTTTGAAAATTTTTTCTAAGAAAACTAAAAATATAGAAAACATGTTCAAATTGTATATTTTTTCTAAAAATATAAAACTGAGTTTTCTAAAATATAACTGAAACTTAAAAAACTACTTTTAATAAAATTATATTTTTGAAAGGATACTCACCTAAATACAATTGAATCAGCAACTAGATATTAAGTACATGTACTTACTGTGTAAAATTTTAAATTAGGATAATTTAATTTTTTATACGTAAAATACATCTATTTAACTTAATTTTCTATAAATTAAGTACATATATTTACTGTGTAAAATTTTAAATTAAGATAATTTAATTTTTTATACATAATAGTATACTTATAAAATAGTCCAATATTTAATTAATACTTATATGATTGTAATTAATTGATATTAATTTAAAATAGATTGAATTTAATTGATATTAATTATTTTTTTCATTAGACAAAACAAAAAAAAACAAAAAAAAATTATATTTTGCTACAATAAAATACCATGTTTAACTTTCTACTATAACAAACTCCTAAATTTAGTTGAGATTTAGAGTTGGGTTAGAGTTCCTTCAACGTGTCCTTTGCGTTTTACAGTTCCAATTAGATATAGCCTTACACGCACAAATTTTAAGACATTAAATATAGTAAAAAACTCGTCACAACTTTTGCTAATTTATTTTTTTTATTATAAATAAATTATTAATACTTTTTTTTTTCTTTTGTCAAGTAAATGAAATGATTGTTTGGTCTTTTTCTTGAGGTCGCAATAATGGACGGTGTAGCAGAGCTGGAAAGCTTTGTTTTATGCCTCTGCTAATCATCATTTGTGGTTCAATCCCCTTTTTAATTATTATAATTATGTGTTCTTAGTAGATTGAATAAATTATAAATATATGTTATGAATTAATAAATTAGTAGATCGTATAATAAAAAATAGAAACAATTTCGATAAAGAAAACGGAAACAATGACACCGAAAATTATTAGTTGAACGATTTTACCTGTTGAAATACATAATATTTTTTAAAATTTACCATTAACAAAAACTAGCATATTACTTGTTAGAGTAATTTTTTTCATTTGTAAAATCCACTTTTCTAATTTGTGTTGAATCTTTATAAATTGCCATGTCCGTGGGTGTAAATAGAAAAAAAAAAAAAAAGAGAAACAAATTAAGGTCTTGTTAGGTTAATTTAGATTGTGATAATGAATTTTTTTAAATAGATTATTGAGTGGTATTTGTAATTTATGATGGCTTGTTTTGAATGATCAAATATTGAACACAAATTTATAAGGTCCACCTTATTCTTTTATGTAAATTGCTCAAGTACACTAATTAATCTCTTTTTTAAATAGCAAGCAATATATAACAGAATAAAGTTGTTTGTTTTTCTTTTTTTCCATAGTTTATGAAATAAACTGATTATTCCTTTTCATTTCTTACTTTAAGATGTTACTTCTTCTTTTATTTGCACCCAAATAGTATTTTTGGTTTATCACGTCACCACATTTTATTGCACCGAATTTAGAAATACATTCTATGATATTTTTTTAAAAGATAGGGATGGACAAAGCCGAAAGCAATTATTTATTCTCTATTTTCATCAAGTTTCGAATATAAAATATCCACTTGTAAATATTTGGTAATTATTGTCGGCCCCAGTTTATTGGGGCAAGTACATTTAATTATATTAATTTAGTATGTTTAGGAAAAAAAAGTAAAGAAAGTTAGTATAGATGTATAAATGAAGAATGTCGGTTGTGGAAGTGACAGAAGTGAAGTAGATTATTGTCAGTTGTCACCATGAAAATGTATAAATATGGACACTAATTGGAGACCCTTTTCATGCATTGAAAGAAGGGTCCATCACCTTGAGATTATATGTGGAGGAGCTCTAAATCTTGATTTAAGTTTCATATTTTTTTTAATGGAACTTATTTTCGAATTGGAATGATCACATGATAAATTAACATCCAGAGTTGAAGAGACACACTACAACGCACGATCTCAAATATTTCAAAAAACTTAATTGTTATTGAATGAATATGCTTCTCAAGAAATTATTTGAATTTTGACATATATTATTCATGAATAACTTGTAAATTCAACTAGACTACTTGCATTATGAAAATGATGTTTGTTTCTAACATATCAATTTAACATTATTATATATTTAGCATATTTCAGTAATTTATTTGATAAATAATTCTATCTGATTTATTTTTGCCGATAATTAAACTTTTGACTCTTTAATAATTGAGACGACTTAAATACCAACAACCTATAAGTCGACTGGTGCATATTTCATTGTTCAAAAGACTTTTATTTTTCTCTATTTTTTTAACCGCTCTTAATTTACCAATACCAACACAAATTCCATGCCAACTAAGGTGATGGAGAGAGCATCCTCTTTTTCATACCAAGCAAATCGATGATGCCAACATCAAATATTCTCAACTATTTTATATATATTGAAGAATCTGTGCCTTATGATGAATGAATTTTAATCTCTATATATAAATGTTTGATCATAATTCACATATATAGCATTTCTTTCATGGTTCTTGTAGCAACATTCAATGGAATCCCTGCGCTGGCATTACAATTTTCTTGTTTTAACTTAGACTATATATAAATGTTTAATAACAGATTAATAACCAAGTGATTCGTACAGTAAGAAATAGAGAAAATTATATGCCTTTTCAAAAAGTTATTTGGGCTTTTTGTTTAGCACAAATTGAATAAATTTCGATAAATTTAATATATTGTATGGTAAAAAATAAAGAGAGTGATACATCTTTTAAAAAATAAATTATAAATTACAAAATTTTACCCTAACACCTCCATTATGAATCGTGTTGAATATCAGTAAAATCTAGAGTTCGATATCCATAAATTGATTGTATGGAGATTGAAATACGGCTAGTTGCAGCATGTTTGGTCTTTTCCTTGAGGTTGTAATACGGCTAGTTCGAAAACGTTAATTGTTATAGTCTTAAAGATCTTTTTATTTGAATTTTGACATATATATTCATAAATAACTTGTAAATTCAACTAGACTACTTGCATTATGAGAATGATGTTTGTTTCTAACATATCAATTTAACGTTATTATGTATTCAACATAGTTTTATTATTTTTTTGATAAATAAGTTCATTTAATTTGTTTTCACCGAGAATTGAACTTTCGATCATTTGGTAGGAAAAACGACTTAAGTACCAATGAGCTATATATGCATTTTTCATGGCAGATTGAAAGATTGTGTTATATTTCTCTATTTTTTTTCAAACCGCTCTTAATAGTATACCAACACAAATTCCATGCTAAAACTAAGGTGATGGAGAGAGCATCCTCTTTTTCGTACCAAGCAAATCGATCATGCCAACATCAAATATTCTCAACTATTTTATAGCTATTGCAGATTTTGTGACTTGTGATGAATGAATTTTAATCTCTATATATAAATGTTTGATCATAATTCATATGGCATTTCTTTCTTGGTTCTTGTAGCAACATTCAATGGAATCCCTGAGCTGGCATTACAATTTTCTTGTTTTAACTAAATGTATTTTCAAAAAAAATATTTGGGGTATTTGTTTAAGACAAATTGAATAAATTTTGATAAATATAATATATTGTATAGTGAAAAAACAGAGTGACCTGTAACTTAAATGTAAATTATAAATTATAAAAATTTACCTCAGTAAAACACCACCATCATGAATCATGTTGAATATGCAATAAACTTTAGAATTCTATCTATAATTTTTTTTATAGTATTGTCCATAAAATTTAAACTAAAAAATGTTGGATTGATTGAGTTATTCTTGATGGGTTGGATTGATTGGAAAGTCTAGTTGTTGACCATAAATTGATTGTATGCAGATTGAAGTACGGCCAGTTGCAGCATGAGTTTTCAGTTCACCGTCTGAGATAATTACAATTGCTTTCGTCGACTTAAGGGCAAAAGAAACCATTGATGGCAGTTTTTTTTTTTTAAGAGACCATTGATGGCAGTTAAAACTGTCAAATGGCATTGAAAAGTCTTGAGAAGCAAAACTGTCAAAGAACAGATAAAACATTGCTGGAGGGACAACTTCTGAAGTTGACCATCGTATTGGAAGCTTGGACCAGGCTGGTTGTGTATTGATGCCAGCATCTAGATTATGCATATAATAATCAAATACCATTTAGTTCTTGGAAGTTTCTTAAACATCTTAGTGACTTCTCTTTAGATATTCAAATCATCGGCCTGCATATTCTGAACGTTTCAAACCTTCACTTTCCACAATTTGATATTTACTTACATTATTTTCAGCAAGGATGAAAGCTAAAAGATGGTCTGGCCCTTATTTGACAAGTGTAAGACTTAACAGATATATAGTATTATACAACAAATAGTGAAAAAATAGAGTGACATAATTTTTAATAGAAAAAAATACATGTTAAAATTTTGGTAAACCTTGTGGCAATTGTAGGTCTGAAGAGTTTGGAAGACTCGTAACCACTCAGTCTTCAATAATGCTAAGCCACCTCCGATTGATCATATTGTTTTTAAATGTTTTATTAGATGTGCTTCTCTCTTGAAATCTAAAAATAGAAGATTTAGATGTTACAGGGATTTTATATGGGAAAATTCGTAATTTTATCTCCTGCTTCGACGTTGTAGTCTTGTAGTACGATGAAAGCACTTTGAGTTGAGGAGAATGTTTCTACTACCCTAATCCACTACTTTAGTGGATTAAATGAATAAATTCACGATTGATTTAAAAAAAATATATTCTAAATTATCTTAGCATAGGCTATATACTAAAACATACTATATATGCTTGTTTTCCCAGACAAGCTTGGAGTTTGCACAATTTTCCGCTCCCAACGCTAAAAAAGACAAGGAGAAAAATGAAAGAATTTTGAAATGATGGAACAGATGAAAGTGGTTTGATTTTGCACAAAGATGAAAAGGATGAATCAGCAACAAAAATAAGTGACTCAACAGAAGCAAGACCAAAGTAACTAGCTTATAGCATTGTTTTACGTGACGAGTCCCTAAAACTTAAAAGACGAATTAGATGGCAAATTTACGATAGAATTTCCATCAGTTTTTTTGAATTTTGACCTCATTCCCTGGAGAAATAAGGAAGCCTAGAGCTAATAATTATATTCGATCTCATCGAGAATTAAACTCTCAATCCATTTAATGTTGGAGACAACTTTAATATCAATGAGATGTAAGCCCATTGGTAGCGGTATTCTCTATTACCCCAAGAATCTCCTGAGCCTCTTGTTCTTTCATGGCTCTGCTTCCTCTGGGGATTGTGTTCTGCAATGCTTCTTAGGCTGTGAAACTTGCAAGTTCTTGTCACAGTGTAATTCAACAATTCACAAACACCATTTTAACCTTGCAACGAAAATAATGTTGAAAACAATTTCCGCATGAAAACGGGCCGACTTAACAGGCTGACCCGAAATAATTAGGGATCAATTTGATAATATATGGGCTTATGGAATTGGTTCAAAGTTGTCACGTTGTTGACGTGGGCTGGTGTTGAAAACCTTACATAATTAGCAATTAGGGTGAATTACACATCTATGCCTTCTCAAATGCCACTTTTTAAAAAAATGACTTCATGAAACTTGTTTTTAAAAATATAAAAACAAAGAACCCAATCTCCAAAATGACATTTTTTTAAAGCACGCAAAAAAATTGCCAAATTTTCGCAATAATTTAACTTTTTTCCAGATAAATTGACTTTTTCGCGAGAATTTGATTTTTTTCTAAATAAAAATATTTTAATCCAAATTGTGTTTTGATTTCACAACGGTTTACAATGTTTCACAATAGGGTACACAATTCACATTTTCAAAAAAAAGTCTTAATAATGTTTTTTATTATTTTGTTAAAAAATTTCAACAAATTTGATATTTTTTTGGTTCACAATAGTTCACATGTGTGGCATTTTTTTTGTTTACACAATTCATATTTTAAAAGGTTCACAATAGTTCACAATGGTTCACATAATTCATATTTTTTAAAAATTCTAAATAATTTTTTAATTTTAATAGGAATTTTAAATGAATTTTACCCTCAATTTTTTTCAGGATCTATTTTAGTATTCACAATGGTTCACAAAATGTTGTTTATTATATGATACATTATTGTGAACCATTATGAACCATTTTAAACAGTTCATAATAGTTGACACATTTCAATTTTTTTTAGAAAATATTTTTTAAGGTCGATTTTAATGTTCACAATGATTCACAAAATAGTGTATATTATATTATAGATTATTGTAAATAAAAAAAAAAACAAATTCACACTATTTTCAAATTTGGTTCACAATAGTTTACAATTAACACAATTCTAATTTTCTAAAAAATTAGGGACCAAACAACAATTTAACAAAAAAAAAGGCAGCATTGTAAAATGGTTTACAAGTGTATTGTAAACTGTTGTGAACCATTGTAAACCAAATATAAATATTATGCAGATAAAAAGTTATACTAGAATTAACACTTAAAAATAACATTGAAAAACAGAAAAGGGTTGATTTGTAAAATCCAACAGATACAAGGATTGAAATTGCAATTAATAAAAAAAACACAAGGTTTCTGTTACACCAGCAGTCGTCGCCTCCCAACAGAAACCCTAGGGTTTCGCCGCCGCCTCTCAACTCGTCCGTTTGCCTCCTCGTCGGTTAGCATCCTTGTCCGTCGAGTCGCCTCGTCAATTCGCATCCTCGTTCGCTGGGCCGCTAGCCATTCGTCTAGATTTGACGAATCACGACACTCATTCTACTCAAGTCGTCGTCGTCGGGTAGGGTTTCGGGTGAGAGGAGGAGAGAGAGAAACAATGGAGAAACGTGGAGAGAGAGGAAGAGAGGAGACGAGGAGAGAGAAAGAGGGAGCAAAAGAAGAGAGAGAAATTGAAGAGATAGAAAAAATTGAGAAAATAAAACGAAAAGATAAATTTATATGAAAATTAATGTGACATTTTTAAAAGTTGAGTTTGAAGATGTGGTATTTTTAATTTTAAAGTTTAAAATATGTTACTTACATAATTACAAAACTTAACATGTTTAAAATAAAAAAAATGTAACTTAAATTCGACACTAACAATTATGTTATCAACTTCTTTGTTTGAATTGGTTTTGTAGTTTGTTTATTTGGTATATTGGTCTACTAATACTCTACATTTTGTCAATGTCAATCATTATGTATATGTCTATAGATGTTTTCAAATATTTTTTTATAGATAATATTGATTTACGAATCAAGTTGTTCTAGGCTTCTAACAAGAATAACTCTTAAAATAGTTTATAAAATATTAGTCATTTACTAATCAAGTTATTCTACTTAGAATAATTCATTGTACATCAATTCCATAATGCAATTCAAATGTATATTTACTATTTCTCTAAATATTCATAAAATTCACTCTAATGAAAAAAAAATCTCTTCTTGATGATGAAAGTGCATTACCAGTCAAAATGCCCATTTTATGTAAATAAATTGACTCCACTCATTTTTTATTTGCGTATGCAATTGTGAGATGTATAGCTCCAGATAATGAATAATATCTTTGAAACGAAAAATCATATAAGTTTATCTTTGTTAAACCAATATCTTTCTTTTTGGAAATTATATTAAAATAATATCATAATGCTAAATAATTTTTGAACACATCTGGAGCCAGGTCCCTTCCATCCTTCTTACATTTCGTCCTTAATAAATGTGAACAACATGGACAAATGACACCAAACATGTGTTTGCATAGTAGCTGTTGGAAAAGTCAAGCCGGCTTTAAGGCACAAAACTCACATCAAAATTTTCATTAAAAAGGACCAACTTGAAACCCTTCTACTCATATCATATGTATGATAAAATTATTGCAATTGTCACATAGTTACTCCTTCTTGAATAAAATTGAGAACAAAACAAAAGGCAAAAGAACACACATATTACCCCTTTAAGTTAGTCTGATGGTTATGGGTGGTGATCGTAGTTCACAAGGTAGTGGGTTCGAGCACGAATGATGACAACTGTGGTTTAGCAATTGTCACAGTCCCGTGACACGCAATAAAATTAAGTGTTCAGGTCCAAGACTGTTTGTCTCGATGAGGTGCTACGGTGATCTCGTTGTGCACGAGTTCAAGTCCGCTGCTGGTGTCAACTATAACTTTTGAAAACATTTCGTAACGAAGAGATAATGCTTGCATGATAACACTTAACAAAAATATGATACTAGTAGTCGTCCCAACTCTCCTATTTCTTGTCAAAAAAAAGAACACACATATTGACAATATGGGATAATCAAAATTATTGCACAAAGACCAATTGCAGTTAGCTATAATATAGGACACAGAACCTTATCCAATTGATACAAGAATCGACATTAGCCTAACCCAACCCACTCTTTTTGACAATACCTTTATCTTTTAATGTGTAGTAGTTGATGATATGATAGACTTCCTAGCTGTTACTTCACCTGCTTCATAGATCAATCAAGAATGGTTTGTTCCATCACTTGCCATATATTAATTTCTTCTGCATATTAAAAAAATATTACGACGACGTTCTGTTGAATATTAGTCATATCACATATTATTATTTATTATTTTAAAAAAATCGTATCTTTTTGTTTTTACGTTTTTATTATACAATATATGAAGTTTACTATTTGTTTCTGTAATCTACAACAAATAAACATAAGGTGTGAATATATCAATTATTAGCTAAATTTGACTATTCTTCATAAAATGTACAGTGCCGACAAGAATTTCTACATTGATGTCTATTCAATTAAATTGTGTGATACCAAACTTAGCAAATTAATTTTCTGTTTTAATTATCTACTGGTAGACTATGTTTGCCATCGATATTTCCCTTATTTTGCTGCAATAATTTGGATCGTTTCAGACAGCCGGAAATATTATGAATAATGTTATCAAATATGAATGTGGTACTCTTTTTCTTTTTTTTGCTTTTAACTTTTTGATACTATAGCCAATCAATTTGTAGCTCATTGGTATTAAAAAGTTAACTTCAATGTTGAGAGATTGTAAGTTCAATATCAGTGGAAGAAAAAAAAGACTTATCAAAAAAAATTGTGCTGTTTTATATTTTCTTTTATCACTTCCATCAGGATAATACTGCTGTTTCTTTTATGAACATTCTAATTAGGTGCAGAATTTATACATGGTGGCGTACCTTTTTGTTCTGCTACAGTATACTTGATCACTGCAGAGAGAATAGAATGGACAAAGAGAATGAAACAAGCACTCAACAAAAATCTGTTGCCCACTAAATTTAGGCAGCAGAACAGCATGGAGATGTAATAATCAAACATGCAGACAAGGCTACTGAGGTACGGGTGGTACTACAATAAAAAATTTTAAAAAAAGTTTTTATTGAGAATAATTTTAATAAATTAAGTAATTGAGGTTCAAATCAAGTAATTTCAGTAATAGTTATGGTTACTTAATTTATCACAAAATTAAGTAATCGATCAAAATTAAGTAACCGGTGGCTAAATTAAGTAACAACATCCAAAATTAAGTAATTTTTAGAGATACAATTAAGTAATCATCTCATCAAATTAAGTAACAGAGTCTGAAATTAAGTAACTCAAGTCTTTATTAAATATTTTTTTTAGGAATTCTCATTGTAGTACCATCCAATTATTTAGGTCAAATAAAAGAGTTACATTGTGGGCTAAGCATATTTCATTACAACTGGGAGTTGCATGAAGTTTTGTAGGGAGACAAAATAGAAAAATCAATTATTTTAGTTTTTAATTAAATTACTCAATATTTAGATATTTTTTTAATATTTAATTAATTAGGATTTGAGTCAGATAAGATACTTTCAGACAAAAGAACTTTCTTGACCGACATATAAAGCTTTTTCATTAAAGAATTGGAGGTGGATAACTCTAATAGTCTAATGAATAGAAGATAAAATCGTACTAATCTAAGACAGTTCTCGATAGTAACTGTGTGTTACTACAATGAGAACTCTTTTAGTAAATTAAGTAATTGAGACTTAAATTAAGTAATTTTAGTAACAATTAAATTATAGTTATAGTTACTTAATTTATCACAAAATTAAGTAACCGATGGTTAAATTAAATAACAACATTCAAAATTAAGTAGCTTTTAGAGCTACAATTAAGTAATCACTACCTCAAATTAAGTAAATGAGACTAAAATTAAGTAACTCGAATCTTTAATAAAGACTCTTTTTAAGAGTCTTTATTGTAGTGCCATCTAGGGCTGAGCATGGATCCTGGAGATAACTGAACCAGACTGAATATTCGGACAAAAAAGAACCGAAATCGAAAAAAACTGTTGACTTTTGACTTTCTTTGAACAGAACTAAACTAAATTTTTTATTTGGTTTGGGTCTGGGTCTTAAGCAATATCCGAACCGAACTGAACCGAAGAACTAAAAATTATATATATATATATATATGTATATATATATACACACACACACGGAGACAATTATATAAAAGTGAACAATTATATATGTAAATATATATAATTATTGTTCATAGTTGTTTCAAAAGTGTTCAAATGTATACATAAGTGTTCATAGATGTACATTAGTGATTAGTGTACATAGGTGTTCATATAATCATAGGTGTACAAAGGTGTTCATAGATGTACAAAAGTGTACATAAGTGTTCACATGATCATAGGTGTTCATAGGTGTACGAAGGTGTACAAAGGTGTTCATAGATGTACAAAGGTATACATATGTGTTCATATGACCATAGGTGTTCATAAGTGTACGAAAGTGTTCATAGGTGCACGAAACTACATTATTTTTTTCATTTTAATATAGACATTGTCAATTTGTTATAAAATAAAACATTTACCTATTGTAGAAAATCTCAAATTGGATTGTATATTTGAATGAAAATTTACATTGGTAACAAATGACTGTCTGGAATCTAAGAACTT
>CAODLS013155656.1:0-11855 GCA_948243855.1 Flueggea neowawraea | reverse complement strand
TCGCCACCTCACCACAAATATAATTACATCAGATGCTCTGCTCTATTTCCGCCGCCGCCGCTAAGTCCGGTGCGGCCAACTGGCTCGACCGTCTCCGATCCAGCAAAGGCCTCTCAACTGGCCCCGACAATCTCGACCTCGATTACTACCTCGCTAATTCTTGCGCGACCACCGAGTTGACTAGGAATTCTAACTCTAACCGAGTCGCCGACACCTCCGAGACTCGAGGAGATGAGCCAATGAGCAGCATTCTCTCCGAGCTTTTCATCATGGGCGGCGAATCCCACAGATTTTCCCGGAAAAAGTTTCCCAGGAAGCAAACGAACCCTAAGTTTCATTCCGCGTCCACGCCGAGCAATGGTGTGGGGGAGAATTGCTTGGAGTATTGCGCGCTGGCTAAAACGGCGTCGTCGCTGAATAATTCGGATAATCACTCGAATAATTGTGGAGACGGAGAGGATGACGTGGACGAAGAGGAAGAGGAGGGGAGTGACGTTGGGGATAGAGAGTTGAAAGGGTATTCGAGGAGTGAAGTGGCTGTTATCGATACGAGTTACGAGGTGTGGAAGTTTGATAAGTTGGTGTTAAGAAAGAAGAGTATTTGGAAAATAAGAGACAAGAAAGGAAAGTCGTGGGCGTCGAGGACCACGGCGAAGAAGAAGGGGAAAGGAAATGAATTCGAGTTCCGAAATGGCAATGTTGGTGCTAAGAAGAAAGCTAAACTTTTTTCTGATAATGTAAGTACTTTTTACGTAGTTGTTTAGTGTTCATGAGTTTGAATTTTGGCTGTGCTTTTTAATTGGATTGTTGAAGTAGATATTTGCAGTCATGGTGTTTTTGGTTTTGGGTTCTTTCTGGTTTCTAGTTGGATATCTTGGTTGATGCTAGTTGAATTCTCTAGTCTTTTTCTTTCCAAACAAGGAAGATTGAATGATCTTTATATCTGTTATGAGAAAGAAGAGCGTCAATGGAGTACTAACAGGATTGAAATGGTTGACTACGTATTATAATGAAAATAATTCTTGTTTTAAGCCGTCTATTTTAATATATGCATTTTGATTCCTTCGGTTTTTTGAAGTTCAATTGCATTTCTATATTAGAGTAAAATCTGAGCTTTATATGATCATTTTGCTTTTTATTTTTTTTTTCTGATCCTGAGAGAACAAAAGGTTTTTACTTACTTTTTAAGATTTGTGATTTTCAGCAAAATATCTGTTCTTCAATGTTTACATTTCTGGCAATTGAGTGAGGAAAGCAGAAATTTTCATACTTTAGAAACTTGCATTTTATGTTGCGCATTTTGTGGCAGAGTTTATATTTTCATTTTGCAGTTGTAGTTTGCTGACATGGATTATTACTGGTTATGCCAATGGCATCGCTACTTCTTTAGATGATGGATATATTGGAAATGCATTTCCTACTTCTTTATGTTGCCCAACAAATGTTTACACTTTTCATGTGAATCAATATATGATCTGAATATTCTCTTACTGTCCCTAAGTTTAGTATTAACTGAACCTGTAGTTACTTTTCAATGGATTATGTTGTTCTGCCAATCTAAATTCTGGAAAAGCTTTGTGCTTTTATCATTCTACTTGTTTTAGCTGTAATTGATGAAGTTCCAAGCTTATTTGTTTCATAACAGTTGTATTTATATCTTATTTGCTATGCTTTTCCCATAGATTAAACACAATTATAGCATTCAGTTCTGTATGTTATTTTGGGTATGTCTTCTTGGCGACAAAGTTTTCGAATATGCCAATAAAATAGCGTTGTGAAGCTATATGGCTTCTTTTTTTTTTCTCCCCTACAATCTTCAATTGAGCCCTTTTCTTTTGAAATTTTGAGATTTGCTTGGAGAATAAAGTTCTTCTTCATTTCTGAGTGTTTTCTTTACGGTTGGTGATATTTTTATAAATGGTTTACATAGATCAATTCTTGCTGAAGAACACTAGCTGATTGAATTCCTTTACGATTTTGTGTTTGTTGGCATGCTTGGTAATATAGTTATATCATAATTTGATTACATCAATCTAGACATTTTTTCTTTTTCTTGTTTCCTTTTCTTTTTTGCTTGCATTTTAATTAATTGTCTAATGTTTGACAAATATTTGCTCACAAAGTTAAAAAACAGAACATGCAAATCCCCATGTATTGCTTTCATGCAATTGAGCATTGTGAGAATCCTAGAGGCTATTTAGTTGAGAAAATTTTCTATTGTTTTCTAGAAAACTAGAAAATAGAGATGGAAAAATGAAAAAATTGTTCAATTTTTTTTTATTAGCAAGCATATTTTCTAAATGTTTTCAATTTTCAGGAAATAGAAACAAAACAAAAAATAGAAAACAGAAAACTATTTTCTCAACTAAACATAGCCCTAGCTTCTGACAAGAAATAATTGTTTCTGCTTCTTCTGCACTGCCAGAAATCACAGGATGATAGGAAAGAAGAAATTGGTCCAGATTCATCAGTTGCTCTTAGTCAAGTTCCCAAAAATAGGTAAGCTAAATTGCAAGTGTCATCAACTTTATTGTATCATTTAGATTTCTTTAGCTTTATTTTAATCTTAAGATGCTTTGTTTTTTTATTGGATACTTGCAGGTTGAAGTTTTCTAGATCACCAAGAAAATTAGTAAATAGCGGCTCCTCTTCTGTTCTTATAAGGGCTATTACTACAGGCAAGAAAATTGGGAAAACACCTCCGAAGAATCAGCTCAAGGATGCGTGTTGAAAGGCAATACTGCTACCAAGTTCTGAAAGCAGCTAACTGCAAGTGACGTGATCATATTCTTTTGTCAATTCATCCCGCTACCGCTCATTGTTCTCGCGATCAGCGAATGGTGAATTGTTTCCAGTCTTCCCTGAAAGGTGATTCGAATTGGGGTTTGAAGCACTTGAAAACTATTGACATGATTCTGAATCCAGTGTAAGCTGAACATTTGATGTAAATCATGATTTATTTTAATGGCTTTTACCATAATGTTCATGTGGATAGTGAACCTTTTCCCCAGGGGAACATTGGCAGCGAGAGTAAGTTTGCATTATTTTCTGAACTGTTGACAGACTTGTTAGTGAAGAGTCGGAAGATGTTCTAAACTAGGAGCCAGCAAAATGTTTTGCCGTTTAGGGGAGTGTGAAGTGAGCTCGAGTCAGCTATATATACTTTATTGTCTTTTCTGTATCTAGTTGGAAGACTAAAGAGAATTGATAGATTGTTGTGTCTAGGAAGCACACCATGTCGGGTTCCCACTCTTCCAACAATTTATAGAGATGTTACAAAATCATCAAGTTGAATAAAATCTAACTATGGTTGATGACACATACCAACTGTTGTTGCCTGGTAGATTAATGAAGGGTAAAAACGATGTTCGCTTGAGTGGTAAGTGCTGTCATGGCAAATTCTCGTCTTTATTCAACTTTAAAAAATTTAACAACTTTCAGCAAAAAACTGAACAATAAGATTCGCTTCTACCCTACTAATTCATTACCAAATTGAATTATTCACCCACTACATTGAAAAGCTGTGACTTAGGAATCGATTCTCTGTCCAAGTATTTGGGTTTTGTATGAATAAAAAGAAAAACAATTGTCCGTTTTGAAGAAAGAGATGAAAGGAAGAGAAATCATAAAGACACAAATCAGACTTAAAAGTAGTAGCATTTTGGTCTTCAAAAATTTTTTAAATTGAAATTGATGACACATCATCAAAATTATTTGTTTCCGTCGACAAGGACTAACAGTAGAAAACCTTATAGCATCATTATTAGTTTGACCCATTTTAAATTTAATATTTTAACACATTATTATTACATTAATTTTTTATTAAATTATTTATTATTAGAATTTTCTGCTCTAATAATTTAAATTTTTATTGAATTTTCGTATAAAATCCACTATCACTCAATTTTTCATTTAATATTATTTTACAATATATATTAAATAAAATATATTTTTCCATCCAAACAATTAAATATTTTTCATTATTGAGAAAATATATATTTTATGAATGAAACCATAAATTCCTTTTCATAAAAAAATACAATTAATTTAAAAATAAAAAAATAAATTATGCTCAAATAAATTAAAAATTTACTACATAGAAATTGAACTATTAAAAATATGTTACGCATAATAATAAAATACATAAACTATAATTAATAATAAACTAATTTTGATTAATAAAATAAATAAAATATAATTAATAATAAACTAATTTTCATCATGATTCTGTCCGAAACAATTCCAAATATGCTCGACCAAGTCTGAGCTAAAACGATGATGTATTTCTCGATCACGTAGTTCCGCATTCCGTTGCATATATGCTTGAAAATTCTCTACGCATCAATGGGTTATAGTAACTGCAGCTTCTAGGACATCATCTTCCCAATTGGTGCTTGTTTCTCCCTCATTCTCGACAATCATATTATGTAATATGATACAAGTGTACATAATATCTTTTAATTTTTGTTGTGCCAAAACTGAGCAGGCTCACGTACAATTGCCCACTGCGATTGTAGCACACCAAAGGCTCGTTCGATGTCCTTTCTCGCAGCTTCTTGCATTTGCTTGAACTTAACTCTCTTCTGATCTTCTGGATAAGAAAAACTTTTGACAAATGTCGACCACTCTGGATATATTCCATGAGCAAGATAATATACCTTTGAATATGTTATGCCGTTAATGACGAAATGAACATCCGGAGCAAAACCGTTCTACACATCATTAAATAATAGTGATTGGTTTAGAACATTTATGTCATTAATAAAAACCAACAACTCTGAAGAACACTTGCCATATCCACAAATCTGCCGAAGCAACTGCTTCCAACATAATTGTCGGCACCCATTGGTCACCTCGTGTGAATTGACCTTTCTATGCTACTGGACAGTTTTTCCACTTCTAATGCATGCAACCTATGCTTCCAAGCATACCGGGGAAGCCGTGACATTGCAAATGTAATTGAAGCAAACGTTCGATGTCCTTATTGTTGGGTCTTTTCAGATACTGTGGACCAAAAATTTCAATTGCGCATTGACAAAAATTAAATAAGCACTGTGCGGCGGTGGTCTCACCGATCTTTATGTACCCATCAAAGAGGCCCGCCGGTGCTCCGTACGCCAATTGTCATATTGCAGCCGTGCATTTCTAGTGTGGAGAAAGACCCTTTCTTCCAGTGACATCGAACCTCCATTGGAAATATTCTGAATGATTTTGAAGAGCGTCGACAATCCGTAAAAAATAATCCATTTGTCATTCGAAGTTTTTGACGGAACATTTCTTTAGAATATACTGGATTGTCAACAAAATAGTCATTGAAAAAGCGTTGATGTCTAGCTTCATGATCTCTTTCTATGTAACGTCGACGTCTTCGTGTGTTGGAAGCGTCATTTTGTTGACAGCTTTGCATTTTTTATATGACCATTGACTCCATTTGGTCGTTGAAATAATCAAGCAACACTTCATTTTGAATAAAATTTGTCATAAAGTTAGCCCATTGGTCATCCATTTTGGTAGAATTTTCTTAAGTGGTGTTCAGTGGTGCATTTCTTTCTCCATTGGTCCCCCTATGTGTATATATATATATATATATACACAAATGCATAACAGCTAGATTATAACGGCTAGTTGTTATAACAGCTAGATTTTACAATGGCTAGTTTTTATAATGGCCATTTTTAACGGCTAGTTTTTATTGTTGAGTTCAATTTTGATGATGATATGCACAAAACATCCATGAACATTCATGAAAGTGGTGCAAAGTTGTATGCTTGCTGATATTTGACTATAAAGTACCTTATAAGTCATCAAAACACGTTGATGTATGGAAAGTTGGTTCCTACACACACAGAAGAGCCTACAAAGCACGTAGATGTGAAACAAATGCTATTGGAAATTATTTATGCACATCTATGCACTTTGAAGATAGTGCAATGCACATGGACAAAGTCCATATTGATGAGGAGAAAATGTGCAAGAGCTGAATCATGTTGAAGAAGAGTTGAAGGCACGTAGAAGAGAAAATGAGCAATCCTTAAAGAGATGTTCTACGCACACACAAGAGAGTGCAACGCATGTAGTAAGCCACTGGGCGAAAATTGCATATTCTAGAATTCAGATCAATGCACGTAAAACATGGTACCAAACACGCAGATCATAAGGTTACGCAAGTAGAAGAAGAGCAACGCACTTAGATGTTGATTCTCTCAAAGCCGAGACCACTGGAGTTCTTGTAATGCATGTAGACCTGCTATCAACACACGCAGAATTGAGATGGAAAAATGAATAACGCGCAATTTTAATGGGTATATTTTGAAGAGTGGCTTGATTTTAATGACTAGTTTTTATAACGGAAAAGTAAAATTATATTACGAAAATAATATTAAAAACTAACAAACTACAACATAAATTAAAATCACAATAAAATATCTATTCGACGCCCCATTTAGCTTTAATTCTGGCGCACATCTTCTCATGAATGGAAAGTTGAGCTGCATTTATATTGCTAGTGTCCTTCATCATTATATCATAATCTCTACAGGACAGTAATTCTTTTGTCATTTCTACGGATTCTTTAGCCACAAGAATTTGTTCATCTTTCTTTGCCATCCATTTTTCCACGACATCTTCCGAAAGCCATGATGCACTTGACCCATTCTCCTTTGCTTTTCCCTTTCTCTTTGTCATTGCTTTTGATTTGGATGCCTTTTGACCGATTGGATGAACTTTACCATCATCATCATCATCATCATCATTTGCATTGGACGAATTGGTGTACGCTCCGCTTTCATTGTTTTTGGTTCTTTTCGATGCTCATGGAAGCTGGGAGCTCCACTCCAGCTCATCTTTAAAAAGCGCCACAAACGTGCTCGTGAGTAAAATGTTTTTTCCTACTTTGAAAATACAATTCACTAGCACATTCCCCCGCTATGATGTTCGCTTCTTAATTTGTTGTAGATCCTGTTGAAATCATTCACAAGTGGTTGCAACCAATGCCAATGATTCTTGATGGCCTTCATTTTTCGTGGCGCAACATCTACTTGATGTGCATTGAAATATTCAGTAATTCTTTTCCAAAATGCTTTCTCACTTTGGCCATTATCCACAATACTGTTAGTTGAAATGGTTACCCATGATCGTACAAGCCTTTAGTCATCTTCCATACTCCACGGAAGACGCTTATCCACATTTTCTTCGTCTTTATTCGGCTCATCTTCAACGTTTGGTAGATAAGAATTATGATTGGCCGGTGGTGTTGAAAAGGAAGGAATTTGAGACTCGGATAGTGAATTCTGATTATTTGTTGCAGAACCAATATCCGAATTATTAAAAGTATTTGAAATATTTTGGTGGGAAAATGTATACCCAAAATTTTGCATTTGGGAAAGTTTTGGTGGAAAGGAATTGTATGGTTAATTTTGGAAAAAAATTGGTGGGAAAAATTGGTATTGTGACATTGGAGCATTTTGCAAATTTGGTGGAAAAAAAATTGAACGGTTGATTTTGGGAGGGTGGCAAGTTATTTGCATTGGATTCATTGAAATTTCTAGAATTGGAATCCATTTTTTTTTTGTGATAGAAGAAGAGAATAAGAAATTGATAACATATGAAATGAAGCATAGATGAAATAAAGCATAGAATGTTAAATAAATAAAGTATTTATAGAAAAAACAAAGAAATTGAGATGTTGTGAAAAATGGGATGTTGTTTCAACGGTCATAAGACCACTGTCAAAATTTTTTATAAAAATATATTTTTTTAGCTCATTTGGAGGGGCCCATTGTTAGGGGGCCCTAATATAGGGCGGATTGCAGCAGGTCAGTCTGCCCCACATTTTGATGTTGTCATTAGTTTCCCACAACAGGGAACCAATGAAAAATGGGGACCAAAGAATTTTATTGGTCCCTCGATAATGATGCCATTAGGCATGGGAGAGAAGCCTTTTAAAATCACAGAAACCGCAAATTATATTCGAGCAAACTACATGGACGACAAAGTAGTTTACCCAAACCTCTAACCATAAGGAACTGAACGTTTAGTCAGAAGAAAAATGAGGACTAATTTGTGAAAATAAGTAAATATGAAGTACTAGAGTGACATTTATCCCCACCTCCGCTACTTGAAAATGCGATCTCTGAGAAAACTCGTTTAGTTTCCCTCTCTTGCAGGTATCTAGTGTGAACAGAATGGTTCATTGTTATTGTCCTTATAGGACATGCATCATTTCACCCTCCACGTTCCCATCTCCATCAAAGCTTCACTCTTCAAACCCTACTCTCGGTTACCACCACCGCTTCAACTCAATCATCTTGGACAAAACACCAACAGCTGAATTTAGACCAGTAATCCTTTGGCACCTGCATTGCCCTGACAAAGAACGTAATCTCGTTCAGTTCAGTCGCACTGATGCGCCTCTCGTTCCACAGAATGAAACTAGTGAGTGACTCTTACTCTCAGAGGCTATTTCTCAAACACCTTCTATGCATACTGAAGTCTGTTCTTCCTTTGTTGCAGCATTGCTTTGTTCCTTCTTGGCGGAGCTTGGACTCGATGAGACGGAAATTGGGTTGCTCTTGGATCGCAACCCGGCTCTACAGCTGGCAATTTTTGAGACCATAAGAGGCAGGGTGTTTTCTTTGCAGTCTGCTGGAATCAAAGAGTTTGAACTATATCAGCTCATTATTAAATGCCCTTCCGTACTGACAGCAGACGAAATTGTTCCATTTATGCATTTTGTGCTCAATGATTTGCCTGGACGGGTTGAGCCTGCACAGCTTAAACGCCTTTTGGCAAGTACTGAGCCAAGATTCTTAGTGGGTTTTGAGAGAAGGGTTCTGTTGCTGCTTGATCATGGAGTTCCTGAAGATAAGACTGTGCATGTACTCAACAATGTAAATTTGACTAAGGCACTGTGCCTTAAGTCTGTCGCAGAGATTGATAGAACACTTGCATTCTTGAACCTGTATGGTGGGATTGAAATAATTGTTAAGCATCCAAGGATTTAAATTCTGATTTGGACACACAGTTGAGTCCAAGAGTCCAGTTTCTCAGGGAGCTTAGCGGAGGAGATGATGAAGCAACAGGAAATTTGTTGCGCAAACTCCCTGCTATTTTGAGTTATAGCAAGGAACATACGGAAGGTCAGGTGGAGGTGCTGACGTCACTTGCTGGCCTGAGTGACCCAGGAGTTTTCAGAATTTTTCTTATCTTTCCAAACTTGATAAGTGCGAGCAAAGAGAGGAAGCTTTGTCCTCGAATAGAGTTCCTCAAGCAATGTGGGTTGAATTCAGAGGAGATATACAAGTTATTGACCAAAGCACCATTGTTTTTGGAATTGTCATTTGAAGATAACCTTGCGCACAAACTTGTTTTTCTGATACAGATCGGTTATGAATACAAAACAAAGGAGTTGGCTGCAGCAATGGGAGCTATAACGAGAACAAACAGCAAGAATTTGCAGAAGGTGATTGGGTTCTTGAGTTATGGGCTATCCCGCAGACATTCTAGGCATGAGCAAGAAGCACCCTCAGGTTCTGCAGTACAGATATGATTCATTAACAAAGAAAATGGAGTACTTGATTAAGGAAATGGGTCGCGGCGTTGGAAAGCTATTGGCTTTTCCTGCATTTCTTGGTTACAATCTTGATTACAGAATCAAGCAAAGGTATGAAGCAAAGAAGAAGATTAGGGGGGAAGGCATGCCCTCAATAAGCTATTGACTGTGTCGTATGACAGATTTTCAGATAAAATGAAGAAAGATCACATTCCAGATTGACGAGCTAAAAGGTTGCACAAATTGGATAACTTGTTGACTGTCACTGAATTCTTCTGTTAATGACACCCACCAGCCTGGTTTTGATGGCTTAACTAAATCATTGGAAACTTTCCATCTGTGAAAAAATGTTCTGCTTTGTAAAGAGTTGAGCTTATATGTTGTTCTGATAATAAATTCCCCCTCTGAAATTCGAATCCTTAAGGCTCTTACAATTGAGTATATATACTATTAGACCAAGACTGAAATCATTAGTGTATATATATATATATATATATATATATATATATTTTTTTTTTTTTTTTTTTTTTTTTTTTTTGAATTGAGACCAATCATAGGTTCTCTTCAAAGAATTTCCAACATTTGGACATGGCCATGCAAAGGTTTAAAATTCAAAGGTTTAAATTGAACTTTTTAAAGCACATTTATCAAAGTTAACTACAGGCAATGAAAGAGATCTGTATCCGGCAAATGCAGATGAAAGAAATCTTGTGATCTATTAAACTTGCATCTAAAACTGCATGGTGACTACATAGTTCTTTTTCTTTTGTCACACTTGAGGTTGGTGCATCTCAACTCATCTTCAATAACTAATCACCGTAAAAACAAGTTACAGATCGAGTTTGTATTTGGATTGTATTCCTGGGTCTCGGAGCCTGTAGTTACCTCTGCAATTCTTGGTTTTATGTACAACATTGCCAGGAACATTTCTTGTCTAATCCAGTGCACAAAAGGAAGACCTATTTCACCACGCACGGTTAATCTGCATAAGAAGGTTCCCTGGCTGGGTCAACCATAACAGGTTCGACTTTTTCAGCTTCGCCATTTCCTTTAGGTATAATAAGACCATACCCTCCAGCTTTTCTTTTGTAAACAATATTTATCTCACCTGAAATTGAGCACAGAACAATTTAACCACTGTATAATTGCGAGGATTATTCATGCAAAAGAAGCAAATGACTACGAAATTACATACCGGTTTCTTCATTTCGAAACCCATAGAAGTCATGATCAACCATCTCCAACTGGTCAATTGCTTCAGCGACAGTCAAAGGTGGCATGTCAAAATATTTTGTACGAACAACCTGAAAATTGGTGGAGCATGTTAGCGACATAAAAGCATACCTTCTCTAGGGACAGTAGTAAGGGATGCCAAGCGTGCTTTAGATGTCATTGCAATGATAGTCAGATCCCAATCGTAGTTTTTGAGTGCCAGTCCATAAATATGAAAAGGCCAACATGAGCTAAACTATGCAACACAGCACAACAAGAAATTTCATGGTTTTGGTAAAACATTCTGATACTGAACTACTAGCAAATGCTGATGCCATCCTCATCAAACGGCTAAAATTTTGTGAAAAGAACCTCTGAAGTATCAATGAACTGAACTGAACTGAACTCATCAAATGTTAGCTGGGTGAGATCACAGGAGCTAAACTATGCAATACAGTACAACAAAAATAAGCCAAAGTAATAATATTTTGATTGAAAATGTTAGAAATTACCTCATCAAGATAATCATCCTCCTGTGTTTCCGAAACAGCATCTTCATCATCATTTATCACTTCTGCAACTGGCTCCCTGAACGTCAATCTATTGAATCCCTTCATATGCCGACCATGGTCAGACACCTTCTCCTTAATCTTCCTCAATTTCCTTTGTATGATTGATGACACCAAGTCTATACTTGCATAAATGGTCTCGGCATCTTCCTCTGCTCGAACTACTCCATGCTTCTTCGTATACAAGGTTACCTAAAATGAAATTATCCAGTCAGAACAAGCAATAAAATGAAAAACACCACATCAATTTGAAATGGTAAGAATTAAGATGCACCTCGCATCTCCGAATCCTTGGGCCTTTCCCAAACTCTCCACCTCGAACTGACAGCCGAACATCAACTTCCCGCACAAGATGACTGTGCTTTTGCACTGCTTTACCGACCTTGTCCTCCAAATGTTGCTTAACTGCATCAGTTAACTGCACCCAAACAATTCTTCTCTCAAATGCCCTCTCATGTTTAACTTATTAAAACAAACTCTTGAAGACACATACAACCAAGCTGTATTTTCTTGCTATATCCGCA
>CAODLS013153443.1:0-16756 GCA_948243855.1 Flueggea neowawraea | reverse complement strand
ATGAAGCTTACAGTGTATATCTGAATCGCTTTTTAGGTCACTGTTTCACATTTCAAAGCCCTAAACCGTACATCTTTAAACCCTAAATCCTTTTCATCTAATAGACCAAAAGCCTTCCAAAAATCACTTCCAAATCCATTTCTGACCTCCCCTAAACACTTTTCGCCTATCAAAAACAACAAAAAACCACAGATTCATCGCAAATCAGTCCGACCCATTTTTGCCCAAAACCTTTAATTTCTGTGATTTTCAGTGTTTTCTATTGTAATATCACACAATGGCAACAAGGAGAGATACTAGAAGCAAAAACCAACTAGGAGCAAGCACTTCTCGGGTTTCGAAACGATCTCGCAGTGGCAGAACTCAGGTACCCATTTTTGATTATGAAACATTTGTGAATGAGAATGCTCAAAGGGTTTTTATGGAGATATTAGGACATGAGAAGCTTACTGCTAGTATGATTTTTGATTATGAATCACTGAAACGGGATGGAATGGATTTAAAGCCAATTTTTGAAAATTTATGATTTGCTAAATTTGTTGCTGTGAAAAAACTTGTTTATGAAGTGTTAGTTTGGGAGTTTTATGCAAATATGACTGAGCATACTGATGATTCGAATGATAAGTTTATCAAATCTCGATATAGAGGCAAGGAAATTAGGATTGATGAATCTTACTTAAGAAATTGGTTTGAGTTATGTGATGAGGGATTTAAATGTACTGGTGTTTTTCAGTACTAGAAGGATAGAGTAGATAATGATGATTCAGATGATGAGTATGAATTTTTGATGAAGAGCAATGTAAGACTTGGATGAGAAATGAAAAAGCTGTGATCGAGATTACTGATGATCAGTTTTGGCACAATGATTTCGGCGTTGAGATGCGGATGGTGCATGAAGCGATTACTCGAAATGTAATGCCGAAACATAACAACCAACATAAATTTTTAGAGATGGACTTGGAGATGATGTGCCATATATTGAAGGGTGAAAAAGTTAACTATGCTTTCATTGTTATCTATTGGATGACAAAGAAAGCAACAACATTACAACGACCGGGTTATAGGGTTGATAGTCAAAAGAAGGAAGGACTGCCCTATGGTTCTATCTTGAAAGCTATTTGTGAGAGATATGAGGTTGATTTTTCAGATCTCACGGGGACTCCTATTCCTAGGAACCAACCAGTTCATGGTGGCAATTTGAGAGCTAACTAACTTTATCTCACTGATAATCGAATTTGGGTGTATTGGCCATATTTGAGAGAGGGAGATGTATTGGTTGATTCTAGTGCTCCATTTCCTACACGCTAGGAACATATTTTTAGATGGGATAGACAAGTAGCTAATGTGGCTAATGAGGATCGGTAGCATCCTAGACCGAGACCTAAGCATAAAGGAAGAGATGCTCTTGCAGATCTTGCCATAAGTGTTGCCCCCGAAGTCACTCCATCGATTATTAAGGAGTTGAGATCCTCAATTGCTTCTTGGAAGACTGATATGATGATTGAGATGAGGAGTGGGTTTGATACATTAAGGGCGGAGATGAGGAGTGAGTTGAGGACCGAGATGGCTGGATATGATCTTACATTGGAGATATGCTTCATCATGCCTATCCTAATGTTGCATTTCCTCCTATTCCATCTATTGCTGGGATTGATCTTAAGCGACATCATCTATCAGATATTCCTTCTTCAAGTCACAGACAGGATCCCGACATCACTTTCATTGCCGAGGAGTTAAGGCTTGATCCTTAGAGTTCTCTTGCTTCTCCTATGATCATCATAGAGACCGGGACTGACATTTCATACACATTGCATTTTTGGTCCTTGTGTTAATTTTCCATTTTTCTATGTACACATTGTGTATACTTTTAGTGCTCATAATTATTTGTATATTATTTATGCTATGATTTCGATATTTGATGTTTATTTCATGGTGTGCCTTAAATTTTTTACTCATATACCTTTTCTACACCTTTTGTATACCTTTTGGTATTGCTTGCATAATTCTTTTGATTGATGACAAAAAGGGGGAGAAGCGGATTACCATTGAAAATGGACTAAACACCAACTTAGACTAATAATGGACGCACAAATTTAGGGGGAGTTAGTAACATCAAATCTTAAAATTGTTACTTTAATTTCCATGGACTAACCAAATGGACAAAGTCAAAAAACTTTGATCCAATTTTCAAATCTTCTTATGCATTTATTTAGAGGGAGTTTAAGTGTTTTGTCATCATAAAAAATGGGGAGATTGTTGGACCAAAGGAGGCCAACATTTACATCCCTTTATGTTTTGATGATGAACAAAACTGAAAATGGAATGTATTCTTCGTAAAGTACGTTTTGACCACAACGACATACATCTTCCCTAACCACAACGTACGTCTTCAATGAAAACATAAGTGATATTTGACGAAAGATAAAACAGAGGCTACTAGATGGTTCAGGTGCAAAAACAACGTATGTGTTAATCACCCAACATACGTCATGATGTCAACCAATGTACGTCTTGCATAAGAGGCACCATACATCAGACACATGGGAAACTCAAAAAACAAGGAGGTTTGAAAAGCTTATGTGCAACGTATGTCTTGGTATAATGAAAACATACATCTTGTATGAAAGACAAAGAGAAGATTTGAAGATCAGAGAATAAATATTTGTTCTCCACGTAGATCAAAACAAAATTCAAGTACAATGGTAAACTGAAGCTTTACAACGTACATTATACTTATGTCGAAACGTACGTCATGTTGTGAGACAATGTACGTCATTTGGATTCAACGTATGGCGTAAATCTATGATGAGATCCAGAAGCTACTGAACAATCTTCGTACCAAAACAACGTACGTCTTCAAAGTGAAACGTACGTTATCTGGGAAATGAGCTATGATCAACGTACATCACGGGTTACTCAACGTACGTCATTTGGAATGCAAGAATCACAACGTACGTCATGTATTGTACAACGTATGTGAGCATACTCTGACAGTGCATTAAATGTGAACCATGTCAGACCACAATGGCTCTATTCTATCTCACAATGGTCCAAAATCAAAAGATAAGTTTAAGTACATGCTTGGGACAACACATGAGCATTCATTTCTAAGAAATACCAAGCATCAAAGCTTTTATTTTCTCTCTCTTATTAATACAAGTGTATTGTTCATTAAATTCCATCTTCATTAATTGTATTACTAGATCATTTTATTATTGGGGAGTGTTTGAAAAACATCTTTCAAGAGTGTTTATGAGTGGGATCAAAGGGTAGATCCTTAGGTTGGTTTATTCTTGATTCAAAATCAAGAAAGTGTAAAAGTTCTCACTTTGCTTGAAAGTGAAGTTGTAATTTCTGTTGAGAGATAGTAGAAATCCTAAGTGGTGATACTTGGGTAATGGATGTGGGCAAAGAGTTAGCCGACCCACTATAAATTATTGTGTTCTTTCTTTGCTCGCAATTATTTTTGAAAAAGGTCCAAGCCACACATGTCATACTATTCAACTCATCTTCTAGTGTGGTAATCGACTCTACAAGGACCACAGTGGATTTTACCATTTTTATTTTACATCTACACTAAAAAGAAAGGGACCGAAAGATAAGTATACCCCTCCATACAAATGACCCACCATCAGAATACTAAACATGAACACACTACAGAAGATCTAAAATCAACTGAAACCCTAGACCCAAGGTAGAAGACAATAAGCATTCTTTTAAAAAAAATTTAATTATGAAAATCAACTGACTCTAATGCACCGTCTAAAACAAAAGAGAAATAAAACTAATAACAAAATATCTCTAAACAGAAGAAACGACAACATTTAAAGACGCAAAAATAAAAACTGAAAGAGAACAAAAAAAATAAATAAATAATTGATCATTGGAATGAAATGAAAACCAAGAGCTTGGGTTGCCTCCCAAGTAGTGCACTTGTTTAACGTCGTTGGCTCGACGGGATGTCTTATCTTAATCAGGTTCTACCAACTCCAAGTCTTCCACTTTTTCGACCTGAACGCCTTCATAAAAAGCCTTAAGTCAATTACCATTGACTTTGAACAATTTGGAAGTTGCCAAGCTTTGAATTTCTACTGCACCATGAGGATAAACATTAGTGACAACAAAGGGTCCGACCCAACAAGAACGTGACTTACCTGGAAATAATTAGAGCTTAGAATGATAAAGGAACACTTTTTGGCCTATTGAATTTTTTTTTCTGCTAATCATTTTATCATGAAATGCCTTAGTATTCTCCTTATAAATTCTAGAGCTCTCATATGCATCATTGCAAATTTCTTCTAGCTCTTGGAGCTGCAATTTTCTGTGGTCACCTCTTAAATTGAAATTCATGTTGCACTATTTCACAGTCCAAAATGCTTTGTGTTCCAATTCAACAGGCATATCACAAGCCTTACCGAACACCAATCTATACAGTGGCATGCCTATGGGCGTCTTGTAGGTTGTTCTGTATGCCTACAACGCATCTTCCAAATGAGTACTCCAATCTCTTCTAGTTGGACCGACCATTTTTTCAATGATGGACTTGATTTCACGGTTTGAAACTTCAGATTGTCTGCTTGTTTGCGGATGGTAAGCGGTAGCTACTCTGTGTGTCACTCCATACTTCTTCAACAGTGCATCAACTGTCTAGTTGCATAAATGATTTCCTTGGTCTCTAATTAAAGCTCTTGGAATACCGAAGCTGCTAAATATGTTAAACTTAAGAAAACCTTAAACAACTTTGGAATCATCTGTTCTGGTGGCTTTGGCTTCCACCCGTTTCGAGACATAATCAACAGCTAAAAAAATGTACAAATTACCAAAAGACGAAGGGAAAATCCCCATGAAATCAATAACCCAGACAATAAAAATTTCACAAACTAAAATTGGGGTCTGAGGCATTTCATTTCACTGGGATATGTTACCTGTCGTTTGACACCTTTCGCTTGACTTACAAAATATTTAAGCGTCTCGGAACAATGTCGGCCAAAAGAATCCACAATCCAGAATTTTTCTCGTTGTTCTTCTTGGTCCAAAGTGACCTCCACAAGCCTATGAATGGCATAAAGAAAGAATGGATGAAATCTCAATCTCAGGCACACACCTTCTTATCACTTGATCAGCACATTGCGTCCACAAATATGGCTCTTCCCATATAAAATATTTTGCATCACTTCGAAGCTTGTCTTTCTGAGCTTTCGACATTCCACTTGGAAACATTTTGGTATTTAAATAATTCACTAAATTTGCAAACCATGGCAGCCTTACAGAAGCAGAGAAAAGCTGCTCATCTAGAAACTCCTCTTGCAAATTTTGATCTGACTCACCATACGGTAGATGACTTAAATTATCTGCTACCTTATTTTTCGTCCCACTCTTGTCCTTAATTTCCAAGTTGAATTCACTCAACAAAAGAATCCATCTGATTAGATTCGGTTTTGTTTCTTTCTTTGCCATTAGATAGTGAAAAGTTGAATGATCAGAATACACCACCACCTTGGTTCCCAACAGATAAGAGCAAAAATTTTCTAATGCGAAAACAATAGCCAACATCTCTTTTTCTGTAGTTGTGTAGTTCCTTTGGGTTTCATTTAAGCTCATGGATGCATATTAAATAACATATGGTTCCCTTCCAACTCACTGGCCTAAAACAACCCTACCGCTTAGTCATTAGCATCGCACATAACTTCGAAAGGAAAGTCCCAATTTGGAGGCTGAATTATTGGAGCCAAAACCAGAAGTTGTTTAAGCTTGTCAAATGCACCCTTGAACTCTTCAGTAAGATAAAAACTGATTCTACTGTAGCTTGCATAAAGGAGTAGCTTTGTTCGGAAAATCCTTGATAAATCTTCGGTAAAAACCTGCATGTCCAAGGAAAGCACGAACTTCTCACACACAAGTTGGGTAAGGCAGAGACTGAATTATATCAACTTTAGCCTTGTCTACTTCTATACCCCTAGCAAAAACTATATGTCCCAACATAATTCCTTGCTCTACCATGAAATGACATTTCTCAAAGTTGAGAACCAAATTAGTTTCGGCGCATCTTTTCAACACCAACTCCAAATTATGCAGGCAGCTATCAAATGAGTCTCCATGTATGGCAAAATCATCCATGAAAATTTCAATTATTTGCTTGACATAATCATAGAAAATACTGGCCATACACCGCTGGAAAGTCACTGGTGCATTGCAAGCGCCAAATGGCATGCGTATGTATGCAAAGATTCCAAAAGGAAATGCAAATGTGGTTTTGTCCTGGTCTTCTAGTGCAATTGTTATCTAAAACTAGCCTGAAAAACCATCCAAAAAGCAGTAGTAGGATTTTCCTAACAGCCTCTCTAACATTTGGTCAACGAAGGGGAGATGAAAATGGTCTTTGCAAGTTACAGAATTTAATTTTTTGTAATCAATACAAACTCTCCACCCGTTTTGAACTCTAGTAGGCACCAACTCACCTTTTTTATTTTCCACAACTGTAATGCTGGTTTTCTTTGGAACCACCTAAACCGGACTCACCCAATCACTATCTGAAATTGGATAAATGATTCATGCTTGCAATAACTTTAGAATTTCTTTCTTCACGTCCTTCATCATAGGTGGGTTCAACCTTATTTGTAGCTACCGAACAAGCTTTGCTCCCTCCTTGAGTAAAATTTGGTGCATACATGTGGAGGGGCTAATTCCTCCAATGTCAGCAATGGTGCATCCTATGGTTGTCTTATGCTTCTTTAACACCTGAACCAGTTTGTTCTGTTGATCTTCATTCAATTTGCTTGAGATAATGTCTGGCAATGTGTCTCCATCTCCAATGTATATATACTTGAGGTGGCTTGGAAGCAGCTTCAGTTCCAGTACCAGTGCCTGAAAAACAGAAGGCACTAGTTTCTCATTAGATACTGGCAGCTCAATATAAGACACATTCCTGGGATTCTTGAGCTCAACAAACTCATTCATTTTCCTACACACAATCCTGTAAAGCAAGGCTAAATTTCAACTCATCATTTTATTTCAAAAGGTGTTCTTTGTTAACCACTTCCAACTTATCTTTGCCATTAAGGTGAAAAACATATTGGGCTAGAGAGTCAACTAAATCAACTGAATAAACAGGAAAGTCAATGTCAGGATATCTCATGGCTTCATAAATATTAAATTGAAATGCATTACCATTAAATTCCATTGTCAGAATTCCATTATAAACATCAATTTTGGTTTTAGCAGTTTTCAAAAATGGTCTACCCAACAAAATTGGTGTAGACTTGTCACCATTTTGCATATCCAAAACATAGAAGTTAACTAGAAAAATCAATTTATCATTCACTTGAGCAATAACAACTTCCACTACTCCTTTTGGATAAGCATTTGAGCTATCAACTAATTGAATTACCTTCCCACTATTTTCTAAAGGCCCTAAGTTAAGAGCAGAATAAATGTACTAAGGCATCATATTAATTGAAGCTCCCAAGTCAAGCATGGCCTTTTCTATTTTTGTACCACCAATAGTGCATGGAATGCAGAACATACCTGGGTCTTCGCACTTTTCAGACAAACTTTTCTTATGAATGATGGCTGAAACATTTTCCCTCACTCTAATTTTTTAACACCTTTCAATTTTTGCTTCCTTCTTACTGTGCAAAGTTCTTTTGACAACTTAGCATAGCGAGGAACTTGTTTTATTACATCAAAGAGTGGGATGTTAACCTCACATTTCTGGAAGGTTTCATACAAATCAGCACTAGTTTCATACTTCCAGTTTTCTATCAAAGCCTCAGGAAAAGATGGAATAGGTTTATACTCAATGGAGGTAGTTTAGAAGACTTACTTGTAGAAGTGTTGCTTTCAAGAAAATCTGATTTTTCAGCTGCTTTCTTCGGTATCTCTGAAATTGGTGCCAATTGGTCCTTCACAGGTTTCTTTACCTCCTTAACACTTCGCAACAGAATTGTACTTCCATTGCCCTTTAGATTGATCACTATTTGAGATGACAATTTGTTGGAATTTTTTGATTCCAACCTACTTATTGCATTATCCATTTGGCTCACATGGTTCTCCAAATTTTGAATGCTAGATCTTGTTTCCTATTGAAACTTGATCATATTGGTAGCCAAATATTTCACGATGTCTTTAAGTGAGTCAGATATTTTAGCATTGTGGTGTTGCTGCCTTTACTGAAATTGAGGCTTATATGGTTGGAAATTTTTTGTTGGATGATTTGTTGGTGCATTTCCATACCGAAGGTTGGGATGATCTCTCCACCTTAGGTCATAGGTGTTTGAAAATGGATTGTAATTGTGTTGATGCTGTCCTAGAAAATTTCCAACTGTATTTACTTGCTCCATAGAGTCATCTTGAAGTGTTGGACACATATCTATCAGATGGCCTACCATAGTACATATCCCACATGCCTTGACAGCTTCACTTTTTCCTATAGCCATATGTCTCACCAATGATGTAAGATCATCAAGCCTCTTTTCTAGAGAAGAAACATTGACCTCATTCACTCTTATGTTAGAATAATCTTCTTAAACTTCAAACTGTTGAGAGTTAAAAGCCATGTTGGCTATCAATGCCCAAGATACATGCGGTGTCTTATCAACCAATGCACCACCACTTGCCGCATCTATCATATTTCTCTCCATTGACAAAATTCCTTCCTAGAAATATTGGATAAGAAAATGTTTACTGATCTGGTGATGAGGACAACTTGCACAAAATTTTTTAAAGCACTCCAAATGCTCATGTAGTGACTCTCCACTTTGTTGCTTAATTCTACAAATTTCTTTTCTAATGTTGGTTGCCCTTGAAGCTAGGAAAAACTTCTCCAAAAATTTCTTCTTCATTTCATGCCAAGTAGTGATGCTTCCTGGTGGCAGGTAGTACAACCATTCTTGAGTAGCTTTTTACAAGTGAAATGGGAATGCCCTCAGCTTAATTTGGTCTTCAGTAACACTATGTGGTTTCATTCCCGTGCACACCACATGAAATTCAGTCAAATGCTTGTGTGGATTCTCTCCTGCAATGTCATGAAACTGAGACAAAAGATGAATTAGCCCAGATTTTAGCTCAAAAGTTGAATTGGGATCCAAGTTCGGATAATTAATGCAATGGGGTTGCTAGGTCAAGTCTGGTGCAGCAAGCTGTCTCAATGTATAATTTTCACCCATGTTCACTTCATGTTCAATAACAATGGTATCAAGTTCTGCTATGTCAAATTCTGTCTCAGCAATCTCTATTGTTGGTTCAATATCAGGAAGTTGCATTAGAGGTGGAGTTTGACTCTATGGATTGTTCAGTTGTCTGCTTGTGGAGTCCTTCCTTAGTTGTCTAGCAGTCTTTTCAATCTCAGAATTATACTGCAAATTTTGTGTTGAGAAGATCTTGTAGTGTACATAAACAAAAATAACTCATCGGCAACGGCGCCAAAATTTGGTACTGTTATCGCTTGCAACCAAATTAAAACCAAGCCACACACTAATGAAAATATAGTTAGCGGTGAGCAAGGATCGATCCTACGAGGAGTTGTTTGTTTATTGTGCACTAGCAAAAATCACAAAACGCAAAATAGGGAGTTTGTTGACAGAAATAAACTGAAATGTAATAAAAACTATAGTACTAAAAATTATAGCCAGTAGGAAGAAAATTAACAATTAATTGAAAACAAACCTTGGTTTACTGCCACTTTCACCAATTGAACTACTATTGATCATCGACACTTAAGATTGTTAATTAAACCATTCAAACATTCGTTTTGATATGTTCTCAAATATTCGTCTTTCCTTAAGATTCAGTCACTAAAAACATATATTTCAACAAACTCTTGACAGTTAAAAATCTTAGACCCGGTCGTAAAATTTAATTAACAGACAGCGTTAAGAACCAGAAAGACCAACAAATAGGACAATGCGACATACGATGTCATATTTAATCCAGATGAATATTTTTCCTGAGAATCTATGGTTTCCGATGCAACAAATACACAAATTCTTAGTTGCTACAATTGACTAAAATGATTGTACATTTACATATATAGTATTCAACCTAGCAATAGACTGTGTCAATCAATTAACTAATTGCGCATCTTAACAATCAATGAAAACAATAATGAGAATACATCAGAAAAACATTCAATATTTGAATAGAAAAATCAATTGCATTGAAAACAAAGGTCTCACATAATCAGTAGTTCAATGGCTTCTGTTTCCTTCAACAAAGAAAAAAGAATTAGCCATGCAAAGCCATTACAAGAGCAAGAGTTTTGCTGTTATTTTTTGTTTGGCTCTAAAAGCTACGTTCATTCTCTAAGAAAGAAGAAGAAAATAGAACGCCAGATAAGAAAAGAAGGAAGCCACATTTTTTTCTATTTGTGACCTAGTAAAAGAAATGTAACAAATTACCCAAGAGTCCTATTCTTATTTTGAGACATGTGCCAAATAACAAATCCCTTAAAATACTGATCTTGTTAAATTCAAAATTCAGGTTTCAAATTCTTCAAGATATCAACTACTTGAGTCATTTCTTCAGCTCCTTTTTTTGTATTTTCCACGTAGTCATTATCCAAAATTCACCACCATGCCAAATCTACTGCAGATGCACTTCTTCAACTTTTGTAACTCCTAAAATTTTTCTTTTTGTCCAAATTTACCATTAAAAATATTTCAGCTTGTATTGTGCAAAAAGGCTAAAAATATCTTAAAATTAAAGATAACAATTCTCTAATGTGATGGAAATTAAGCATGAAAATGAGCAGAAAATACCAACACATCAGTATAACCAAATTTTTCCAAATAAATCATCTACGAATGTTACAAAGTACTTTTATCCACCAAGAGACTCCACCGGAGAGGGACCCCACAAATCTAAGTAAACATAATCACACCATTAGATGAAGGATTTTCCGCACTAGACCTTACCCTGTGATGCTTACTCACTAAGCAAGTCTCACAGAACTTCAGCTTCTCAGTCTCTACGCCATTTAATAGTCCTTTATTACTTAATATATCCATTCCTTTCCCACACATATGACCTAGTCTCTTATTCCACAACTTTGTACACTCCTTCTGCTTCTCTACTAAACTCGCAACAACCATAGATCTAGTCACCATCACTAAGTTACCCATCAAGACGTGAATGCCTTGCTCCAATATTCCCTTCATCACTACTAAAGTACCCTTGAACACCCGAATTACTCCACCTTTACCAGAGAAATCATAGCCTTGCTTAGGCAAATCATCCATAAAAATCGAATTCTTACACATTAAAACATTTTGATCATCCCATCATACATCCTAATCTACAAGAACCCACTATCTTGAACACTCAGCTCCTCACCATCTCCCAATTTCACACTGCCACTCCATTCCCTAAAAGAAGTAAACAACTTCCTAGAAAAGGTCATGTGATAAGCTTCTCCAGTGTTTATAACTCAGTTATCTGCAGAGCTAGATGTAGAAATAGTTAAAACTTCATTGTTTTCTCCCTCCTCAGAATTCTCCTGATTCACCCCAGAATTACTGTGAACCACCGTCGCTCTTAATCAATGTGGACAAAGCATGTCCGTTTCCCTTATTTTGATGTGGACAAAGCCTACTTATATGCCCAATCTCCTTACACTGATAACATTTCAACCCAAATATCGACATCAAAAGTGACCTACTGTTGCTCTCATGATTTCTCTCCATGTTTCTACCCATTCTTATAGTTAATCTAGATTCTACATTGCCTTCCACAGAACTAGAAACCAATTTCTTCAATTCTTTAGACAACAAAACATCTTTAACATCATTGATCGAGATACTTTCTTTACCATACATCATAGTATCCAGAAAATTTTCATAAGAATTCGGTAGTGAACATAACAAAATCATAGCTTTATCCTTATCTTCAACCTTAACACCTACACCTTGCAAATCTAGTATAATTCGGTTAAAGTTATCAAGATGATATTTCACCTGTATATTTTTTGTCATCTTCAATGTATGTAGCCTTTGTTTCTAATAAAGCCTGTTTGTCAGGGATTTCATTTGGTACTTGCTTTCCAATTTTTTCCACAAGTCCACTGCCATACTTTCATCGGCAACCTCCCTCAGGACTTTATCTACTAGACTCAACATATTCAAACTATGTGCCCTCGACACAATTTCAGCCTTCTCCGCCGCTGTCAATTCTGCTGGTAACCTCTCTTCCCTTTCTATTGCCTCGGCACACCTCTGTTGAACCAAAAAGCGCCTTCATCTTCAACTTCCACAAAATGAAATCATTCGAGACATTGAACTTCTCAATCTCAAATTTGTGGGAAGACATATTCTTTCAGCAGATTTGAACTCAAGAGTTTCTAAATCAACAAATGTTTGTGTCTCTTATACCACTTGTCAAGCGAGACGAATAGAATATGCATAAATCAAGAAGAGAGCAATCACACACATGAACACAGAATTTACGTGGTTCGATCAAATTGATCTACGTCCACAAGCAGAGAGAGCTAGCAATTCTATTATTCATTATGAAAGACGGCACACACACTTTCTAGATTACATATGTTTCCCTAAATCACCTATTTATAATTTTTACAAGAGTTCTAGTTAATATAGACCACCTCTAACCCTAAAGCCCATCTAAAATAATACGACAAGGCCGTTTTGCCTCGGCTTATGTTTTACTAGGATAGCTCAACATATCACAAAAAAAAATCAATTCAACTCTAATATAAATCGTACATTTCTTGTGTTAAAAGTCACACATTGTCCAACTAGACCTGAAACGAGTGTCTATAAAAAAAAATTTTTGTTGTTGTTTCAATGTAATTTTCTTTCTGTTTTTCTTTAACCAGGAGCATTCAGTTCGCTTAAGAGGTTTAAAAGCTGATCAAGAGATTTTTTTTTCCAAGATTTAGTCTTATTTATCTCAACTTCGTAGAATTAGGTGAATTTTGAACTTGGAATGCCAAACTCAAGTGAGTTGTCCTTACCAGTTGGGTTATGCTACAAACTCAAAGTTAATCAGGAGAATTTTGTACTCTGAAAACTCACAATCTATAATCTTATCAAATCTTTCAATTTTGTATAAATGTGAATTACTATTTTTGAGCTATTTATTACCCTTTTTTGTTGTTTGAGCTGTTCAAATCACTGAACATTTCAATTAATTAGGTGTGTTTCTTCAATGGATAAAGTAGATTGTATAGTAATAAAGTATAAAAAATGCTCATCTTTTTAAGTGTAGAAATAAATTATATAGTAAAAAATAGAAAAAATACATATTTTTTTAAGTATAAATTGACTTTATACAAAAATATATACATAAAATAAACATACCCTGAACAATTAATCCTGTTACCAAACATCACAATCCACCATAATGTCAACCAACATCCACTGAAAGTTTCCTTTGAAATTCAAGTACATTACTTGTTAATTCATGCCTTCTATTTCGAGATTAGAACACTAACGATTTTCTTACTCACATCTGCATTTAAATTTGTCGGTGTGCCTAAAATTACATTTTAATACCAAACTCCCATCCAATCTCCTAAGCACAAAACTCTCAACCAACACAACCATTTTCACTTGTAATTTGCACTGCTTGTTCCACAGCTACATTTGTCTCAGGCCCTTCAACCCATCCACCAGCCTCTTGTACCCATTTCATTTTCTCCACTACAGCAAAACTTAAAACCACTTTAAACCCTACTTCTCCTCTTCTACTTCCTCTCCAAGCCCTGTACCATATAAACCCACCATGACTTTTAAAACCATCGTTCAAACCTTCCATGCCAAACACATCAGACTTCTCTTTTTACATTCACATTAATATTCACAATACTATTGTTGTTGTTTCCTTCATTGTTGCATGAGTATATCTCTTCCCAATATTGCTCAAGTGTTATGCCATACAACATTGACCACTTCATATGATGCTTCAATCTCATTTTTTCTCTTATAAACAAAAATGGACACCTCCATTTTCCAGCAATCACAGACTCTGAAGTCTTGCTTGACATTGGAAAATCTAAACTTGGTAATCGTGCTCGGGTCGATTCGTCGAGGCCTAGAGCTTCTGTGAATTGGTATTTGTATGATCTTGAGGCTCTAACTTTCCATCCTTTCCTTCTCAGGAACTTTGGTGGGAAACCTTCTGGAGATATTGACTTGGAGAAGAAAGTGTGTCCATGGTGGCGATGAATCTTGAACTGTTGGTATATGTTTCTGAGACTATGATCAAATGGTTTTGGTTTTGTCTCTCTTATTACACTGTTGAAACAACATAGGCTCATGTCCATCTCCCTTGAACATGTATATCCTTGCCTACAAGTTTTACAACAACAATAGTGTTAATAAATATATGTGCTTGCCCCTCATAAGAAACTTGGCAATACTGTTTTAGCTGCTGTGCACCAAAAATATAGATTTTTCATTAACTAACATGTAAAAGAAAATGAATATCTTATCCATGTTGTGTTTGTTTTGAAATATAATTTCCTGTAGTTTGTAGCAATGGCAGAGGATTAGAGCATCAACGATTTCTACTTTCACGTGTTCTTTTACGAGATCTTAATTTCTATTTTTGACAAGTAAAATTAATTATGATGGCGTACTCACCACTAGAACACACCTTAATAATCCAAGAATGATTTCATAAAACTTGTCTCAATTTAAGCCAAATATACTGACGATTTATACAGAATATGCTAGTATATCCCATTTAAAAAAAAAAAGAAGAAGAAAAAGGGGAGAGAGCATACCCTTTGTATCTGCCTTTGGCTTTAATAATATAATAGCAATTAGAAGACAGAGGAAGATCAAGAACAGGAACAAACCAAGCCTTCTTAACAACAGTACTATTCTACTGATGAAACTCAGATGGAGAATAAACAACACTTAAAATCTTGTCCTGAGGAAATGGCAGCTTCTTTATTCTCCTGTTCTTGCAAGTACCCCAACACTTGGTCTCTTGTGCCTCTTCCTCTTCATCAGTAATAACTAGATAGCCTGTGTATGGTCCTTCTGGTGGTTCCATTGAAACTGCACTTGGATGCTTCCTGTACAACGACAAACGCCTTGTCACATACATCTTTTTTTTTTTAATTTTTGTCTGTTACAGATTGTTTCTGCAGAGGAAGCTAGTTTTGGAGTTGCAAATAAATGATTTCTTTGTCTTAATGTTTAAGATATAGATGTGAAAGTGGGTTCTTATTATGCATGATATTATGTATGATTGCACACTGATTACTAGAGGGTAAAGAGAACACCAGATATAGATAATAGTGCTTCAACTTTATTTTCCACTTTCTTTTGTACTGTCATCACAAACTTTGCTTTTCTTTGTTCTTTAGTTTTGGGGTACACTATAGATATGTCTATATGGGATATACCAGATGCCTTTATTTAAAAAAAAATTATGTCATAGCTTGTTAATTTAGTATATTTGATATAGATTTTAAAAATAAAAATGACTTCTTTGAAATTTATAATATATTAAACAACGTTATTTTTGCAATTTTTGTGATTAGATGGAAATTGTTGCATTTGAATGCTTGCAACAATGAAGATGTCAGTAAACCAATGAGATAACTCAAACATAATTTAGTTCAACTGGTAAGTAAAAAAGACTTGTAATTCAAATGGCAATTTAGCTCAATTGATAAGTAAGTAAAGACTTGTAAGCAAAATTATGAGCATAGATCTCGCAACTATAAGAAAAAAAATCAAGTGATAAAAAGGTTAAAGAGATTTGACAAAGTTGTAAGTTCGAGCCCTTAAAGCACAAAACATCTTCAATCCAGTTCTTATACATTCAAAATGAACGAAATTCAGTTAAGTTCATTTGTATCGTAAAACAAACATGTTTAGTAAAACGGACGTGACGCCTTCTAATACAGGCAATCTTGTATCGTCAGATTTCGAGTTTCAGTTTTATGAGCTTTAGAATTTCTTTTTCTTTTTGGAATTATAAGAAACCAAATAAAGGAATCCTCTTTTTCCAATGAACATAAGTGCAGACTCCCAAGAGAATATATATTGATTACGGAAAACTCGGAAATGCACGACCAAACAATCTTGTTATAAGGTTGCCCACGGAGTTAGGAACGGGGCTACCGTTTCTAGTCCTCCAGACCGGGACGCGGACAACGGAGTTAGGAACGGGGCTACCGTTCCTAGCCCCCCAGACCGAGACGCATTACCGCGTCCCAGTCCGGTCCGGTAGCCCGTCCTGTTGCAAGAGGACATGCTACATTCATACTGAGCCCCACGCCTGATATTTACCATTTTTAAAAAAAAAATAAATCTGACCTTTGGATCTGATTGATCCAACGGTCAAATTTACTCCAATGGTAATATTACCGTTGGAGTACTGTTGGGGGCCGAAAAATTATCCTTTTGGTCCCTAATGGCTAATTTTACCCATTTTCTATTAAATACCACCCTAAACACATTTTTTTCTCTCATTTCTATACTTCAAACACTCATTTCTCTCCCACAAACTCTCTCAACTCATAAAATTTATCTCCATACTCTCAAATTACTCCTACTCCAATTTTTTTTCCCAAAATTATGGATTCCAACAATGAAAATATTCAATCCGTTTCTCAAAATAACCCATCAAATTTTGCCAACTACCGATATTCTCAAAATAATCCATCAAATTTTTCCTCTTTCACAAACTACCAATTCAATCCCACCGCTTCATTTTTCTCATTTCCATATCAACTTGCACTTTCCAATTTTAGTAATTTTCAAAATTTTACGTCCAATCCTTTTCA
>CAODLS013153166.1:0-11125 GCA_948243855.1 Flueggea neowawraea | reverse complement strand
AGACAAAGGACAGCAGCATCCAATACTTCCACAGCAGTACGCTCGTCAGGAAAACTACTCTTCTGATGCGCAGTGGTTTGTGAGGTTTCGTGAAGTTATATCGAAGAACACACTTTAATTTTGCTTGGAAAATTTTTTCGATGAATCAGAGGGGAAGTGAAGCCCGAGTTTTTGCTAGATTGGTTCTGTTATGGTTAATTATGTTGTTAAACATATTTTGGGAACATCCTAATTGACTAATTTGTGAAACCAGAGGCGGATTAAGCCCCTTTTGGTATTGACTTTTGTACGACAACATAGAACGGATTCTTTAAAGAAACTTGTATTTATTGTGCTATATAATTGCACTTTGTGCTTGGCTTTTCGAAGTGCAACTGGATGCGAACTTGGCTTTAAATGCGTTTCATCAATATCCCTAATCGCGTCATAAAAGGATTCACGTGATATACCTGAGCGTTCTAAAGTTTCCCTTTTTATTATATTATTTAATTTATATTATTTAATTTAATTTTTTTCTGAATAAAATCATAATACTTGAGTGTTTACTAGTTGGAGGCATTTATTGTGCTGGTTAATTGTTTGGAATCTGATAAATTCAGGATTTCCAGATTGATTCTCAACACATCTGCAATGCAAGCTTAAAGCAAGTTTCAGTGTCCTTTCTTTACTCTTTTTTAGTGATTTCAGTTTCAATGTTAGGACCAAAGAATACATCTTCAGAAGAAGATGGACAGATGATGTTCTTACGTTTGAATCTCTATGTTTGCAGCAAAGTTCCAATTAAATTATATCTGTACGAACCTTCACAAAAAGGTGAGTCTCAAAATAATTCCGTAATATATATTGTAGCCTTCAAAATTTTTATGTACCATTATGCTCTACAGGATCGACAATTATGCCAAAGCCGTAACTGTTAAACATATGAAGGGAATGTCCATAGTATTTATTTAAGCACCTCCACGGTGTTCGTCTCAGCAATGATTGCTCCCAAGGGCTTAGATCGACCTTCAACGCATGTCCAAACTCCTGTTACAATTAACCAACCAAGCAAGTTCGGCTCACACGGCATAATTCACGTGTGTTTATTTATGTCGTTTGATGTCAACATGCGAAATATTAGAAGGAACAATTAACTTAATTTGGATCTAAACAATACCTATTTAAGTTAATCTGTAGCCCAATTGAATGCATCCCCTGACCAGTCCCACACCGATAGCTAATCCCACCTTGCCTCTGAGATTTGTCTATGGTTGTCTTCTACAAGATTAAATGTCCTCATTTAAGGAATAGTATGATTTATCAAACCAGGGGGAAAAGAAAAACAGAATGCATCATTATGCGTTTAGGAAACCAAGCCATGATAATACCACTGTTTCTTGATTAGGAGGAGCCGGTTCATTTTCTTTTGATACCTTCGCACAGAAATAAGACTTTATCCGTTTAAGAGATTGCAATCAGAACTCACCAAATTCCACAAATCAAAAGTTTGAAGTTGAAGGAACAAACCTTAGAATGCAGTGGCACTTTTGCCTCAGACTTTGCATTTTCAGAAAGTAGGGAGAGCTAAATACCAGGACGGGAGAAAACATAACCAAAAATTGCGTTAAATGGAAAATCGTAAAGAAATTAATGCAAAATGAGATTATTAAGGCAATAGTTCAGACCTTGCTGAATGATTCTATTGGCGGTTCCTTCGAATCCTTTTTATTAGTCGGAAAATTAAGATCCTAGGAAAAATAAAAGCCAAAGAATAAATCAATGCCTCCCCGGAGGATAGCACAAAGCACCAAGGCTTAAACAAATAAATTAGTGTTATTGTTGTTCAAGACTGTAACATCGCTGCTTGGTACAAGACAAAATCTGAGGCTTTTTATCATTTCCCAAAATAACTAGCAGCACAAGTTACAAGCAAAAGGAGCAAAAAGGAGAGTTGGAATCTTAACATAAGAAGCATTAGATCCAACAGACCTTATCTACACATTAGCCTCTGACTTTATCAAGTTCTCCCAATTTCTCCTTTAAAACGGAGTCAGAATTTGCTCTGTAACATTGACGCAACCCCTTAATAAAGCAATTATATTGATTGTTATAAATGATGGTTATTGTTATTATTATTTTTTTGGATAGGTGATAGTTATTTATTATTAAAAACAAAAACTATGGACGAGCAAAAACGGCAATCCTCTTCCCTTTTCTTTCCTTAACATGACATTTTTCAGTGGCAGATCAAACAATAACATAAAAATAAATGTGGCTTTTGATCCAAAAAAACTTACCTTCTACATTCTATGACTTCATTTTGTAAAGTACAGGTGGTATAGGGTATATTTGCGGCCTGTGATGCAGAGATTTGTAACTTAGAAGCAGTGTAATACTGTACTAATAAATTAGCAGACTAAGAAAAAACAAGTACTTAAACATCAAAGGTGTCTTTGATCACGTACATTAACAGAAGCATGTTGCATAGCCCTCTCCAACATTCTCAAGTGAAACACCTGAAACAACGACTCAAAAACATCATAAACATAAGAAATGTTTATAATTCAACTGTATAAAAAAAGGTTAAAAATTACCTGAAACTCTGGCATTTGAGGAGTGCTCTTTTTAAGAAGGGGAAGTGAAGTAGCCTTGAGAATCTGACAAGCACAAAAAAGAAGTCAAAGTTCAAGTATTTAACTTGTACGTGCGAAAAAATTTCTTTGAAAGGCTTTGTTTCAGTAAATAGAAGTACCGACCCTTCTATTCAATGGTCTCTCTCTAAAAGTAAAATGGCCTTGTTTTGTATTTTCAGCTGACTCCAGTTTGGTCTTGAACCTGGAGATTCAGAATACAAAGTAGCCTTCAGCACATGGTGCAAAGCTTCACTATTCGTCCCTCCAACTGAAACAGAAAAGTTACCTACATCTTTCTGCCCTAAAAGCTGTTGCAAGAAAGGGTTCTCTTGGGATCGTAATTTTAGGCCTAGCAACTGCTGCGCTAAAATCCAATCCAACCTGCAGCACAACTAGGACACTCAAGAAATTGTACGTAGAGGAACAATATTTGAGCTAATTGCAAGAACAAATTTCAGATTTTTTGAGGCCTTTGATCAGGAAGGTATGGGGAAATATCCAAAAGTCATTACGCGAACCAATGCAAGAAACAGTGTTCTCCTGTGGTATTTGTCTGACCTTTTTAGGGGATTTGTGTGAATAAAGGGCACGATGTTTCAAACGAGAACCCTGCAAAGCATACAATTAAGCAAGTATTTTGATTTGTTTTCATGAAAGATTGGTTTTGTCATCTACATTCCGTGATACACAATGTTAAGCAAGGGACAAGAAATGTACAACAAAGACGCTAAAAAATGAAATAAACAAGCAATCACGATGTAAAACGATTTTCTATGATTTATACCTTGCGCAAATATCCAGCCTCAAGCTTTTGGCTTTTAGTAGCTTGTGCTCCAATCACAGAAGAACGACGCGAGCACTTCTTCTGTCTTTGTTGACACCATATTTCAGGCCTGCACAGTCAAGAATAGCCAAACAAATCAACCAAACAAATCCATAGAACAGCGATAAAACCTTTTGAAAAAAAGACTAGGTATATACAATTCACATTTCTTCTCTGGAATTTAAAGCAAAAAAAACAGGGAAAATTAAACCTTCTGAGCAATTTTTCCCATTGAACTTCGGGAACATAATTCTGTTTTGCCAACTGACTCGCAGTGGGATTCATGCAACTTAAATTTCTTGACAAAGCCGGCTTAACCGAAGGCTTAGCAACTGATTCTGTGGGTTCCTGAGCCTCATCATCATCATCATAATCTTTTAAGCCTACCAGAAATTAATCCTTATATATCAGATAAAGATTCATTGACCCAATGTTTCACATTGTCCTGGTATCATCAATACTAAATAACAAGAATGACATAGTTCAAAAAAACATAAGAAGAATAACGAACGAAATCAAATATTGCTAAATTATTATCATCGATTTCACCATCACTGCTAAAAGAGCTGAATGTATCTGGTTCTTCGTATGGAGCATTCGGTCGCCAATTGAACTTCCTGACAAGAGCTATAAGAAATTCAAATATATCAAAAAAGAATCAGATTTAAAATATAACCAGAATAAGACTGTGAAATTAATTAGATGCTTACGTGAAGGAGGATAATCCCCCGCATCATCAAACCAACGCTGTGCTTATTCGGCCTCGGATTCCGTTTCCAGCCTGTTGAAATCGTAGAACTTAGCAACGTCGAATTCGCAGTCAAAATCGATGTATTCATACGACACCGTATCCTCTAAGATTTCCTCCATTTCCATTTCCAAGTCAAAATCCATGTTTCAAATTTCTTAATATCACATTTGGCGCCACCAAACAAAGACAGAGAATACACAATGGATCGATCACTTCAATGATTTTCGCGTTTCTATAAAAAATAAAAAAATAATAAAGTCCAGGATATTGCATCACTTTCTCTCCCTCTCATTTCCCGAGAAATGTAAGTAGAAATGAGAGAGAGAGAAAGTTGCGATGATGAAAATTAAGATTCCATCAGTTTCGTTATTTTGTTTCCCTTGTTTGTGTGTTAATTAATGGTTGAGTCTCTCGGAACCAAACAAAGCAATGTAGAGACAGAGGAGGAGTTGTGAAAGAAACGGAATGCAAGTGCGGTAAGCGTAGGATATTGTGAGATCGAATTCAACTCCGATAATTACGTTCAAACGCTATAGCCTATAGGGTTTGTTTCTCTGATCACTCAGCTCAGCTTAGCTTATGAAAATTGGCGTTTCATTTGCGCTTCCAACTGCAACTGAGCTATCTATATATTTGAACTCGTGGGCCCAACACAGGCGAGTTTCCATTCGGAATTACTATTATAGCCTCCGTCAGGCGGGAATCAATATTTTTCTCCATTAGAAAATACAATTTTCTGCCTTGTTTTTAATTAACAAGTAATAATTTAAATTAATGTTTGATGTTGATTTATTATTATGTTAGTTTGTCTTTTTCTGTTGAAATTATGGATTTTTATTTTTTTTAGTTGAGAGTTTGATATTTTATTATGATTAATATTATGTTTTAAAAATTTGTTGAAAGAATAATTTGTGACACTATTCTATTACTATAGTTACAGTTTAAATAGTTAAGATGAGTGAACCTATTTCTTTGGATAGATAATTAATTCTGTATTATTTTTTAAAAAAATTGTTTTTGGCCACTGATAATTAACGAAGATTTATTTCGTTTTAAAAAATAGTTTAAATCCTAACTTAAAACAAATTTTATATCTAAATTTCAATCAATTATTTAACATGAGAGTTGAGATGCATAATTAATGTGAACAGGGTGTTTTGTTATGTTTGTCAAACGAGGTTGATTATTGTGGATTGATTGGTGGCAATAAAAACAAGGAGCTGTCAAACAATGAAACTCCCTCAAATTGGAATTTAAAATTCTAATAAGACGAGAACATGTGGAGAAAAAGAGGGAATGCTTGTCATTTTCTTAAAAAAGATGGCGTCGTCTGGATATAGGTAGCTCCCTCCGTGAGATGCCAAGTCCTCCGTAAGTGCCGGCAAAAAGAACACACTATTCGTCCAGTCCTATGTTTTTTGCATGCAAGTAACACGCTCCTAAGAATTCAAAATTTCTCTGAACAACCGGTCCGTCTCACTTTGCTAATAAAATTGCTACTCCACATTTAATGTTAGAAAAAACGGTCCGCCTATGACAAGTAAACTGAATCAGCCGGTCAAAGTGTGAACGAAACCTTAAACTAAGACTAATTAGTAAACTCAATTAAATTAGACCCATAAAATTCTAAGAGCCCATAAGACCCATAACAATCTCATTAGGCTCATTTAGTTGCTTATATATATATATATATATATATATATATATATATAGCACTCCTGTCGACTATCTGACCGTAGGTTGCTCGTTAGAGCAACATCGAAACCTGGTCCTGCAACTGTTGTCTACTGCTATGCTTCTGCCGGAATCGAGGTAGGTAACTAGAACCACATATTATTTATATTGTTTATTTATTAAATCGGTACTCGATTCCATTATTTAGAAACAACATGATGACACATATAGAGTTTTTTTAGACTGGATGTATTACAGAAGAGGTCTCCAACTTTTTTTCATCACAAAAAAGAATTCAAGGAGTGCTTCTTATCCGCCCTCATTTTAAAAAATAAAAATCCACTGAGTGATGAAGACGACTCTAATAATAACGAGCTATAATCAAATCTATTGTGATTTTAATATAGGCTTTATTTATAAAAATCATTTGGGTCTAAAATGTAATGCGTGGGCAACCCTTTAAGCTTAATTGTAATTTTACTACGCTAAGAACACAAGTAAAAGTGGCATGGGTCATGACTGCAAGCAACTTTAAAGAAGCGTGGCCCAGCCAAGGAGCAAAAGTTATCGATACAATGTGGTTTTACAAAACAACATATCAATGATAGATTCATCATTCTAAAGAAGATGGCAAAAACTGCACCGGAGAATATTTTTATGGCGACATCGAACCAAGCGATCGAGTAAAGTAAAAAATCATAGCTAATTAATTATAACATCTTTTTTCATGGTCTTGAAGAAGTCGCAGTGATATACTTTCCTACTTGGTCGTGAATCTTTTCACAAAAATTAAAAAAAAAAACTATTTGTGGAAGCTGGAAAAAAAAAATTCCATTTGAAGCTACGATCTTGACTTTTTGAAACAGTGATGAAGGATGCTCCAGACACTGATGAGTGAGAGAAGGAAGCAGCTGAAGCCTGGAAGTGCCATGACCCATCAATCAGTACTGGGCCCAGGCCTCATTGCTGGCCTATTGACAAGGGTTTTGTTTTACATATGCAAACCCCTAGACTGAAACATATGTTGGATATGGCAGCTTTAAAAAAATATGCTAATTTCTCACAAAAAAAAAATTAAAACTAGCCCTCACACATCAACAGTTTAAAAAGTTCCAACTCCATAAAAATAGGAATTATACATGTGATTGCCCTTCAAAATAGGAAACTGTAAATTAAAACATATTTTAAACTACCATAAATAATAACTAATTCACTTTCACTGTCATTAAAATTTTACGTTTATGTAAATCAAATCCACTCTCCTTTCTTTGCTATAGACATGCTCTCAATTTTCAGGAGAAAAAAATCTCTTGCTTCATTCTTCCATCATGGACCAACATCATCATTCGATCTCTAGTCAAGATTCTAATTTTTTACTCAATTTGGTTGTGACGTTTTACACTTTGATTGACTCTTTGAAACTATGAATTACGCATGAATCACATTGTGGAAGAGACGACTAGAATATTGGTGAGGTTCAATCAGTTAGTATATAGAACAACAACAAACTATGAAGGACAAAGCGCATTTGTTTTTTGTTTTATATTTTTTTTCTTTCTTTAGTTTTGTTTTTCATTTACAACCAATTGAAACTTGTCCTCAGAAAAAAAAAGTATAAATTTCAGAATCGATGAATATATTCTTATTGAAATTTAAATGAAACCCGGCAAAAACTTTGCCACATCATTCAAATACATCACAATATTGAAAAAATAATTAAGGGTTTCACATAAGTTTCATTTGAGTTTCTTAATATTGTTGTTCACATCACTTTTTAAATTGTAGTGAATTTTTATATATTTAGATATTTTTTGAAACTTGATTGAAACTAAACTAGACGAGTTAAGATAAAAATTGGAATCCAATATTATAAACGGACACTTAACTCATACTATTGAAACTTGACACAAACAACACTAAGTGAGTTTAAAAAATTGAAATATAAAATTCTAAATACATTCATAGATCTTGATTGAAACTTAATTGAAACCATATTGGAAATTTGAAACTTGGTGGAATCACAATATGGAATTCTAAATTATTTGTAGACCTTTATTGAAACTTGATTGAAACTTCAACGAAACGTGATATAAACTAATGGACAAAAAATAAACCTGAATCGCCTGTTCGATTTGAAATTTGAAATTGTAAACACAATCACGAAACTTTAGGGAAACATAATTGAAATTTTATAAACTAAATTGATAATGTTAAAAAAAAAAGATTAAAACTTACATGCAATTGTGAAATTAGATAATTAGTTACAAAAAAAGCAGAGAAAATATCAGAAATATATACAATCCGAAATTGGGAGTTACCTTTTAGATAAATAGTTACACAAAAAAAAGTGGAGAAAATATCGAAAATATATTAATTCGAAATTCACAGTTATTTATCTTAATGGGCATAATTAGAATATAAAAACCTAATACAGTAAAACTCTATATAAAAATAGTTTTGAGACTAAATTAGTTGTATTTTAATTAAGAGGTTATAATTAAATGGAAGTATTGGTACAAAAAAAAATTATAACATCCAAAAGTATCCACTTTAATAACAATAACAGAAAACGATATCACTTGAAATTGATTGAGATAATAGACTATGCATATAGTTTTATAGAATATTGAATGGAAAAGAATGAAGAAAATATAAAATATTTAGACTTTTAGACTAGAATTTGTATATTTTTAAGTCTATATAGATAAGTACAAATGTCTTTTATAGGTAAATGTAATAATTTTTTAAAATTATTATTTTCTCTTATATCAATATACTATACAGAGGTATATTTTCTTAAAATAAAATTTAAAAAATGTGTAACTTATTACAATTTAGAAGTTATTCTTATTTATAACTGGTCCAAGTTGAAACTAAACTTTTTTATAATAAAATAGAGATTGTTCTTATATATAGTATTTCTATATACAGATTTTAGTGCATTGCATTAGCAATACTTTGATAACTATTGTTAGATTAAGTTTTATAAAGTGGTTATTCTTTGCAATTTCCTGTATTGACAACACATGATATTGGGCCTATCCAATCAAGATATTATCTTAAGAAAACCACGCATTATACAAGCAGAAGTTTCAACATTTACATATTTGTGAGCTAGCGAATAAAAATGTTAAAATAGTAAGTTTTCTTATTTTATTCATGTAAAGGCTAGACTATTTAAATTAAAATTCTCTTCGGCTTCCACCACTGTCGCACTCTCCGCCATTACTTTCAATCCTTCACCAACCACCGCCCGTCAACTTATCAGCATTGAATCACTTCCTCCAACAACATATCTCACTTCTTCGAACTGCATCTACTCCAATCTCTCCACTTCCTTGATTTTTTGTTTCGAAACCGATCTCTCTTCCTTTGCCTTGGCTGCCATTCCGTCGAAGAGCTGCACAACGCCGAAGTGACAGATCTTGCAATCTTACAGATGGCGTACGATGGTGGATAGACTATATGTACACCTATGACTATAAATTAATCAAATCCTAAATAATAGAACAAATTTATAAATGATGTATACATGGTGGTAAATGATGGACGTTTTTGTTCATTATATGTACACTCAGTCCTCTATCTTATACACACAAAATTTTAGATTGAACCGTTTTTAGAAATAATTTCTTCTTGTTGACACTTTTAGAAATAATTTCGTTCACTTATCAAATTAGGAAAGTTGGTATTTATTTTCTAACACATTTGTGATTTTTTCCGATTATTTTCATTTTTCTTATTTATTTAATATTTTAATTATTTTTTGAAATAGTAAAATAATTAAGCATGCTAGCTTTAAAATATTAATTAAATATTAAACAGAATATATATTTTTTAAGAAACATAATTTTATCATACATTTGATCAAATTTTTATCTGAAAAATACTCTAATTAAATTACATTTTATGAGGACAAATTGTAATTGTTTTGACTGAAGAATAAATAAACATCTGGAACATGAAAGAAAATGAAAGTTGAGTAGTTGTCAAATTTGTACTTACTCAGGGATAACATAGCAAACTCTGCCAATCAAAAGATCCGAATCTATAAGCCACATAAAAAGAAAAAAGCAAATCTTCCCTCTCTTCTCTCTGCGAACGGCTCTAAACAATCTCCAACGACACATTTCATCTCCTATTCTCTCATTTCCTCTTCTTCTAGCTTACACCACCACCAAACTTTCTATTAACACATTCCTCGCTTCAATCTTCAGCGGGCCCACCCGCTAACTAATGACCCGAACTGACTCTGCCGAATCCGATAACTCGTCCCCGGAAACCTGGTGCTGCCTCGGGAATGAGACTCGTGGTGCCCTCCAAGGTGTAGTTCAGGGCAGAGGAGGCCTAATATTTGGCTCTCTAATCCCTTTCGCTCTATTCTACTTTTTCCAGCTCTACTTGAAACGGAATCGTTCTCCAAGTACCTCCTCGAATCCTCCGTCCCCGTCCGCTTCGTCGGCGAATCTTGCTGAGATTCATAGAACTTCTTCCAGGTCAAATTTATCGACCCGCGGGTCGATTGGGCCGGTTCGTGTGTCTTCTCGGGCGGCTTCGATTGCGAAACCGAGTGATTCGCCTTCTTATATGGGGTGGGAGAAGGTTAAGAAGGATCCATTTCATAGAATGGATAATCCGGATGGGATTATTCAACTTGGGTTGTCTGAGAACGTAGTGAGTTCTTCTTGTTCGTTTATTTATTTAGTCATTGTGCCACTAGATTGCTTCACTAATTACGTGGTGGTTGTGCAGTTGTGTTTGGATTTGATTGAGAAATGGATGGCGGAAAACCTGACTGCGGCGAAGGACGGGGGTGGTGCTTTGAATATCAACGGAATCGCGGCATACCAACCTTATGACGGATTGGTGGAGTTGAAAGTGGTAAATGAATATCTTAATTGGTTGGTTTTATATTAATTCTTTGTCTCAGCTTTGCTTTTTTTCATTGGCAATGATAGTTCTTTTGGGTCTTTGTTAGTTTTCGTTTGCATTACAAAGAAATGAGATGGAATGCCTTTACTTTTGTACTTTGAAAGCAGTGGAAGCACTTGCATCATTCTTAGATTAATGTATCCTAGTACAGGTGTTACGCTCATAATTATTTACATTGTAATGAATACATAGTTGGTGCCTGGTGCTGGGCTTTGCAGGCTATGGCAGGTTTCATGTGTCAGGCCATGGGGAGAGAGGTATCATTTGAACCATCGCAAATGGTGTTGACAGCTGGGGCAACTCCTGCTATTGAGATACTGTGCTTTTGCTTGG
>CAODLS013152569.1:0-12635 GCA_948243855.1 Flueggea neowawraea | reverse complement strand
TCCTAAATTTCCAGCATCACCACAGCGATTCAAGACTCGCTCGGTTAATCCTACACGCAGTTCAACACCAGACTCTTGTAAAGCAAGTTCTAATTTTGGAACTCTAGAGTGAAACTTTCTGAGAATTCTATATACCTTTTCCACATCACCGGTGAAGTCATCAACTTTGTTGCTGCTGTTGTGGTCCAAGGAGCTTCGTTCTTGAGCTTGAAGACATATAACACCGAACCCACCAGTGGGATTGTTTGATAGAGTGGTTTTGCTGTTGGGTTTGTGGTAATTGCCGTTCTGGTACATTTGTTTCCGAGTTTGGTTTAGTAAGGCGTTTGTGGGTTTTATATGAAGTGAAAGATTGTATCTTTGTGTGTTGAGGAGTGTGGTGGTTTTTGATAGAAGTCTCTGCATTTTTTAGTGCTATAGTTCACAAAGTTCCAATCTTTCAGCGTGGTTCATTGTGATTTGATGCTTTCCTCGTCCAGGAGCTGTATTTTCTGGGAACCTCACTAAAGCAGGATGAACGGACTAGATAAATTTGAAGAGTAAAAAATATTATTTTATTTTTATTTATATGTTAATTTTTTTTAAATTTATATATTAAAAAAATATTAAAAAATAAAATATTTTATTAATAAAATAAATAAATAGTATTTAAAGATGAATAATATTAATTTAATTTTATTGAAATATTATAATTTTAAAAAAATATTAATTAATTTATTAAAAAAATATTAAAAAAATATATAAATTGTAATGAAAATAAAATAAAATTTAAAATTTTAAAATAAATAATAAAATAAAATATTATATTTAAAAAAAAGAGAAAAGAAGTATGGTGAGACATGCGGTTAAGCTCTTTAAAATTCTGAGCTGCGAGGTCCATAACATGTAGAAGAAACTACACAAGTTGGGCCCTATAACTTTGTTTCCATAAGAAATGGTCCACCTAGTTTTACATCTTTCTAAAATGTCATTTCTTCCAAAAAAAAAACTCAAATACCACATTTGCTTTCTTTTCTTTTTTTTTTTCTCAACTTCTTCTCATTTTGCTCCCTTGATCCTTGCTGGAGGGTCCCTTCGATCTCCAATCAGTCGTTCTGCATTTCTCTTTCAATTCCGAGACTGCCCAAATTCGCCTGTGAGACTACTTGCCTACTGGTTTTAACTCTTTCACTTCCATCTCTATTCTCCATGCACGTTACCTTGATTACTTAGGAGCTTAACTGAGACACTATTGATTGTAGTAATTTTTCTTTAGCCTCTATGTTCTTCTCCATCCTTGTACATTTTCAGCCTCGTTTGTCGCAAATGCCAAAGCTTACAGAGTTGCCCTGATCTTGATTTTTCAGTTTTCGGAATATGCCGATCTTGATTGATTCAACAAGCACATCAAAAGGTAAAGTTTCTATGCCAAAGTTTGCATATTCATATTGTCAATTCGTTTTAATTTATTTTCTTTTGGATTGACCCCTACAAGATTTTTAGATTATTGACATGATGTGTGGTTAGTTTAGGTTTCGAATTATATATATGACCAATTTTCAGTCATCAGCTATTATTTTGAATCATCTATCTATCTATATATCTACTAAAGCTGTTAACATTATGTGTCAAATGTTGACATCTGTCCTCATCTTTCTTTTACATCTGCCCATTCTTTCTTATGTGTTACACATCACACAACACCGCTTTGCCACATCCTTATTTTCCTTCTGATGCGTTTCATAGCCAGCCGCCGCAGCCGCCGCTTTCATACACTTCAGTTTGCATCTCGACGCATCCCTCCCCTCCACCACCTCCTTATCTGACCTCCCTGTCCCCCGCCGCCTCCTCCACTCTGTCCCCCCTTCTCCTCACCTCCATCGACTCTCCTGCCTCTTGACCAACCGCCATAAACTCCCGATCCTGAGATTATGGCGCTACTTCGTGAAACGTTAAAGAATGGTAATGTTAATGGAGAAGTAGAGACGGATTGTTGTAAGAAATTATGGAGTTGTTGAGGGATTAGTAGTGTTTGTTGCAGGGAGAAAGTGATGCGTTTGGTGATATTGATTTAGCAAAAGGTTAGTTTGTCAGATTCTTGAGGTTTTCAGTAATCATAGTTGCTCAATTAATTCTTTATTGAATCCTATGGATCTATGTTGTTTAATTCTTTATTGAAAAAGATCCACCTTGATTTGTTGTTTAATTGCAGAATGGCGATCTTGCCGCTAATTGGAGGAATAGTTTGTTTGGAGCGAAATTTTTTCCCGATGGCCCGATCTGTTCAAATGCAGTTACCATCAGTTTTGGGTGAGTTTAATGGCTCACTATTGAGTCACAATGAGGTTCGATTTGCAGGAATTGCCGCTTTTTCCATTTACCAAATCTGATTTTTAAGTCATATTTTATTTTTTTTAAAAAAACTCTAGCTCATGATTAACTCACTTTCCAACAAAAAAAATCACGTTTATCCAATTGATTTTTAAATTCATAGATTAACTCACTTTCCAACATCTCTCCAGAGTTAAATCCACGCTTCAATTATTCAAAATCTTCATCTTTTTTGTTTTTTGCAAAAAAACAAATCAGATGCTTCTTTATCTCTATAAATAAACCCCTACTCTTGGTAGCATTTACCCTTGTTACACACTAGACAAGTTTTCTAAACCATTTTTTTGAGCTGCTATTTTAGTAATAGAAAATGTCTTCGGCTCTGTGGATTCTCACTCACATTTCTTATTTTTGCATTTCATATTTTTGCAACTGACCAATTGCAACCACGATTTCTAATTCAATAAATTCTTCACTGGTATCTCTAATTCCAACTTATACAATCTTACTAAGCATTTCATATGTAACATCTATCCTTTTTCCCCCTAATTTCCATTTCTAAAATATGTTTCTTTTTTTTTATCCGTTTAATAGGCACGTGCTCCTTTACTTATCGGGGGTTCTCCTACCAGGCATGTTCTTCTCTCTCTTTTTGTTTTGCTATTGTGTGTTCTTTTTTGGGTCCCGTGAATTTGTGTTCTTTGTTTTCGCTAATTGAGAGTTCTTGCAGTTTACATTGCAATTGTTTTCATTACAGCTCATGTGTTTAGCTTTTCTTCTATTACGGAGTTCTTTTTTTATTTTTCTTCTTGGAGACTTGGAGAATAATTTGTGTAGGATTTAATGCATCTTTGAATATCATAATTTGCACTGCCGTATTATGTGTGTAATTCGTCACTTCTTTTCTTGGAGTCGGGTTTTCTTAATTGGTTATGCTTCATAGATATAACCTGTTATGCTTCTTTTAATTGGTTATGCTTCCTAGATATATCCTGCTATGCTGATTATGAATGCAATATGATGTAATTGCAAATTTCTTTTAAGAATCCATTTTCATTTCTCAAGAACTGCAAAAACTGATCAGTTCTGCCTTCCATTTCCTTTTCTCTTAATGATTTTCTTTTAAGGTAAGAAATCAGTAATTGGTAACTGTTCATGTGTTACAGTAAATTATTTTCTCTTGGCAGTCATTTTCTTTTAATATATTAGAGTGCAGTTTTTTTAATTACCGTTCGTGTGTTTAGCTTTTCTTCTGTTACGAAGTTCTTTTTTTTTATTTTTCTTCTTGGAGACTTGGGGAATAATTTGGGTAGGACGTAATGCATCTTTGAATATCATAATTTGCACTGCCATATTATGAGTGTAATTCCTCACTTCTTTTCCTGAAATTGTGTTCTCTTAATTGGCTATGCTTCATAGATATAAGCTTCTATACTGATGATGAATGCAGTATGATGTAATTGCAAATTTCTTTCAAGAATTCATTTTCATTTCTCAATAACTACAAAAAACTGATCAGTTTTGGCTGCTAATTTCCTTTTCTTTTAATGATTTTCTTTTAAGATAAGAAATTAGTAAATTAATCATCTAATTCTCGAGGATCTGTTTTGTTGAACACATTGGATTAAACATTATATTGCTGACTTTCTTTTTGTGCCTTTCCTTAGCATTGGTGTAATTATAGTTTGTGTGACTAACAATTAGCAATACAACCAACTTATGAACAATCACTTTGTTCAAGCTTTTGAGTTTTGGTAATATCTGTTGCTGTATCAATAGTGTTTTAGTAGTCTTATTTTGTGCCAGGTTGTTGTTGTTGTTATTGCAAGACATGGAATTGATTAGAGGTATTTAATATTTTGTTAATTTTGTGATTTTATTATGTAGTCTTTGGAAAATGGCAAGAAAGTATGGCGGCATCAGCGAATTAAACGCATCTAAGGAAACATGAAAAATCAGAGTAAGAGTACTGAGACTATGGAAGGTTCCAATGTATGAAAAGAAAAATCAATTCAAAGAAATTAACATGTTGCTAATCGATGACAAGGTAAGTATTGTATATATTGAATCCTGTAATAAGCATAACTTTGATATCTTTACACACAAAAGAATTACATTACTATTGTTGGCTTTAATTCTCTTCTCTTTTTTTGTTGTGACAATCAAAGGATTCCACTATTCAAGCGTTCATTAAGAAACTGACAGCTATAATAAAGTTTAAAGACGATTATATCAGGGAAGAAAGATATTATTCGATTGAAAAGTATAACTGTGGCACTAAAAATTATGCCCAAATCCTACTGTAATACAGCTAGGTTGTAACAGCACTTTGACAAACCTTTACACTGTCCATTTAAACAACTTCCAAATAAATGAACGCTACCGCAAAAGACTAACTTGAATAGCACGGTCACTGGAGACAAAAAGTTTTAAGATGGGGTGGTATTAACTAGAAGAAAAGCAAAAAAAATCACTATGTCAAGAATAAAGTAAAGACTAAAAACGTAATGAGAAGAACAAATGTTCGACTAATAAAGAGATGGACTAAACATTTTTGAAAATAGAAGTCGAATAAGGTTAAAGAATAAATCAGAGAGAGAATGACATTGACCGTAAATTCTTCAGTAAATAACTAAGAAAAAGTTCATACATGAAGCAAACCTGATTCATAATTCATTGTATCAAGTGTCTCATTTACTACACGGGATCACCTCTAACACTAGGATCGTATCAAGTTTAAAGATGTTATTAGTTGAGCATTTTCGCCAACTAAAAATTTGCAAGAAATTTACGTCACATCAGCCTTCTATTGACTAATGAAAATACCACTCATTAGCTGTTTAATATATATGTTTCTTATATAGCTAATGCATGAAGAATCTATCCTATTTCTCTTGATAATCTATCCTATCATTCTAACAGTTTGCACGCTTTTCTCTCATTAGTGATCCCGTAGAGTGTCCTTCATTCTCTTATCCGGTGGTTTTCTGTCTCCCCGAAAAATGACATGTCGTTTCTTTTTTCTTTTTGGTTTTCAGTGAAGGCATTGAATGAAATAAAAGAGAATGAAAACAGTGATTGTAACTTAAAGTCATGCGACGTCATTTTGTTGTGTCAAATATGCACCGTTTCCATTCAATTTGTCACTAAATCATTAGCACTCACAGTTTCCAATTTTAAACCACACTTAAAAAACAATAGCCACTTTTTTTTAAAAAAAATAAAGACACCAGTGCAAATCGGTGCTGAGTCTCAAGGGGTAAAAGCAGAAATAGGTTGGAAATCTTGACCTGCAATAAAAATGAGAAGCCTTGCAACTTCACCAAAAAATATTGTAAACAAAGAGATGCTTGAAAACTTAACATGAGCTCTTACTTATCAACTGCTCAACCTAATCAAAGCGTAATATTTTAACAAGTGAACGACATAGCATTGAATAATGAATTACGAGTAGTTATAATCACTTTCATCTTCTTGGTTACATCGAGCAAACACTGAATTAATTTAAATCGAGCAAAAATTTGCATAATCAACTTAATAATTAGATAGATTGAAACTATCTTCAAAAAATTATTGAAAGACTTATGACGTGTTCGTCAATAATGAATGTAGTTTTTCAACTCCATGCAATACCGCCTACATAAAATTATTGAAAAATTTATAAAGAATATTTATTCTGCCCATTTTTCAACGAAATAGAAAGAAAAACACATGCATCCAGGGCATTACCCGGGCCTCCAACTAGTTTTAGATATAATAGATTAAAAAAAAATCTGAATGGTTAAACTATTGAAAATAGAATATACATTTTAGTCATCAAATAATTATAATTTTTGAAATGAACGTTATCCTTCATATATCATTATCGTTAGTTCAAACTGTCTTTACGTAACAAAGAACCCGAAGTGATGGGATCTGACATAGAAACAAAGGCTTAATAGAAGCATTGAACTGCATGATTCCAATGGCTTCGTCATCTTTGGCCATTGATGGTTGCAACAACTATGATGTATTCCTAAGTTTCAGAGGTGATGATGCACTCAACAACTTCACTAGCCATCTATACAAAGCTTTATGCCGTAACAACATCAAAGCTTTCATTTATAACAAGCTTGAGAGAGGAGAAGAGATCACAACCAGCTCTTGAGAGAGTCATAGAAGGTGCAAAGATATCAATTATTGTTTTCTCCTCAGATTATGGTTTGTCTACATTTTGTTTGGATGAAATGGTAGAGATTATGGAATGGAAAGAATCGAAAGCACAAATTGTTTTGCCAATCATTTCACAAAGTACATCCTTCACCAGCAATTTATCGGGAAGAACTGACAAGACATAAAGAAACAAGCAAAAAACAGATGAAGGTGGACAAAATGAAAGTCATCTTTCTGGAAGGCACTCAATTTGGCAAGTTTTGAGAAAGCATTCAAAAGACATGAAGAAGAAACAAACAAACAAGACAGGAAGGTGGAGAGATGGAACTTAGCTTTTTGCAAGGCACTCAATTTGGCTGGTTGGCATACAGATGATAACAGGTAATATGCTCATGTTAAGTTTGCCATTTTTGTTCGTTAGTAATTGTCCTTCTGTTGTCAAAAATGAACAATGTAGAATTAACGTTAGAAGGATGGTAAGAATTATCAATTTTGGCTAAACATTACAATGTAGAATTAACGTTAGAAGGATGGTAAGAATTATCAATTTTGGCTAAACATTCTCCTGAAGATCTTAGAATTACTTATTGATCTATCAACAACAACTATAGGAGTATGTTGGTGAGGGTTACTTCTCCTAGGCCTAACATATTGATTACAACGTACTAACTTGCGTCCAACTTGGTATATCCATCTTGGTGTTTGTTTTGTGGTAGATTGTAAAAATAGATTAGGCAGATTTGATAGATTGGATAATTAATAAGCAGTGAAAGTGACAGATTTTTTAAAACTCTAATATGCCAAACAAACTCCTTGAAACCAAATTGAGAAAATCTGTTTGCAATCTTCTCATCTAAATCCAATTATTTCTTTGGTTATATAATTCAAATTGAATTTAACCTTTTAGCCTGATCACATTGCCAATTATAGAATTGAAATGCAATAAATTTAATTTAATTTTTTTCCTTGTTACTATTTGTTTTCTAATGTTTTATGTTTTGCAGCGCCGAGGCTGAAATTTTTGGACAAATCACCCGAGAAGTCTAGAAGATATTGAATTGTAAACCGAGTTGTAAGTTCATCTCTTTACCAAACTTCTTCTCTTGTACAACCACATGATCAGTAAAACTCCAGAACAGTTCCTTATTAAATACTTTTGAACATATGCTCCTTTTTGCTTCTCAACTTCTCAACCGAATTGTAAGTCATCTTTTGCTTATTAAGTATTTTTCAAGTGATAACAGGAAACCATAAATCTCTCATCCTTTTTTTCCCTTTAAATCCCGCGTTATGGTCAAAAATCTTCTTTAACAAAAATACCAAGTATGAAAAGAAAAAGAGAACAATAAGTTCTTGCCATTGCCATTTCCAATCAATGCATCTTCACAAAGATATTATTGGCATGATACTAATAGTTGCAGCATGCAAATATTGTTGTCTTCTTTTTTTCTTCTCCTTCTTCAGTAACTTTTTATTTCTAAAATAAGTTGATATATACATAACCTAATAAATGTGAACTCTCCTGAATTTGTATTGAACATGTAATTTCCCCTTGAACATTGCAAGTGCTTACAAACTCCCTTCAACTTGTAAAAATGATGCATGTTATCTCTTAAACTTTGAAAACGTAATCGTTTAACTATGTCTTAGTAACTATTTCGTGCAATTTCCCCCCTAAACTTTGTTGTTTTCTTATAAGGAAAAAAAGAAAAATTATAGCTTGTGTTCAAATATTCTATGAATTTCTTTATGCTCGTTGAGTATTTTTTTTATCCTCTTTGGTTTAAATATTTCATTATTTGTGCTCATTGAGTATTTTCACACTTTTCTTTTTAAACATTTCACACAAAAAATTGAATCCCAATAACTATGTCTCACACTGGTATAGGAAGAAAATTTTCCTAGAGACATACTCTCATTTCATGCATAGCATAAGTAGGAAAAGTTCACGGAATATTTGCTAAAACATAGTTAAATAGCTACATTTCAAAGTTTGAGGGGTAACATGAGTCATTTTTGCAAGTTGAAGGGGGTCCGTAAGCGCTTGCAAAGTTCAAGGGGCAAATTGCACGTTCAATACAAGTTCAGAGGGATTCACATTTATTAGACCTAATTTTGCTGTGTCCAAAAAATGTTCTTAATCAATTATTTTTTAATGCAATGTCAAAATAAAATCTTTTGATTCATGCAGGTCTATCTAAAGGAGAAGAACTGGTAAGCACATCATCAGTTGGTCAGACAGCCAAAGCCAATTTTGAAAAGATATGGGAATGTTTGATGAATGATGAGACTTCAAGAGTTGGTGTCTATGGAATGGGTGGTGTCGGTAAAACAACTATAGTAACTCATATCAACAATCAATTGCTTGCGGTTGCTAAATCCTTTGCTTATATTTATTGGGTGACTGTATCAAAAGATTTAAGCATTTATAAATTGTAGAATGACACTTCAAAAGTAATAAGATTAGATTTGTCTGGAGAAGATGATGAAAAGAAGAGAGCTGCTAAGTTATGGAAAGAGCTTAGAACTAAAAAGTTTGTTCTGATTTTAGATGATGTGTAGGAAGCCATTGAAATGAAAAATTTGGGAATTCCTCTTTTGGTCGCTGAAGAGAAATTATTGTTGACTACTCGTTAGCTTCGAGTGTGTGAAAGAATGGAGTGCCAACCGATTAAGGTGGAACATCTTTCCTAACAGGAAGCATGAGAATTTTTTATAAAAGAATCCAAGAGTCAAATAATTGATTCTCTGCAATCGAAAGGAATTATGGAGTCTATTGTGAATGAATATGCGTGTTTACCTCTTGCAATTGTTGTTATTGCTAGAATAATGAGGGGAGTAGTGGAAACTGGTGAATGGAGAAATATTTTACAGGAGCTTAAAAAGCCTTGTGAGAATGTGAGGAGCAGAACCATGAGATAGAGGAGGAGGTATCAAAACCTCTAAAGATCAGCTATGATCGCTTGCCTAATGTCAAGTATCGACAATGTTTCTTGTATTGTTCCTTGTTTCTCGAAGATTACAAAATCGAAAGAAATGATTTAATCGAGTACTGGATTGGCGAGGGACTAATTGACAACCCAGACTCTAGACAGCTTGAGTTAGTTAAGGCCAATGACATAGTAAATAAGCTCATACATGCATCTTTGCTAGAACATGATGAGGGTACATCTGGGAACCTTGCAGTAAAGATGCATGATGTGGTCAGAGACATGGCTCTCATTATTACAAGAGAGAATTTCAAGGTGCAAGTTGGATCATAACTTCAGGTTTTATTAAAGGAGATCGAATGGTCTGTCAATCTTGAAAGTGTTCTGATGATGAATATAATACAATGTTTAAAAGGTATGTTTCCAACATGGCACCAGATTGTTCCAAACTCAGGACCTTATTGTTGTAAGGGATCGATCTAACAGAACTTCCATGTTGTTTCTTTGGTAATATAACTCACTGTTTTGCATATGCGTTTTCCAGCAAAATTAAAGGTACTCCCAGATTCCGCCACCGAGTTGGGAAATCTTTGAGTGCTTTTTTCTTACTTGGTGCAGTTCACTAGATGACATCCTATTAGATTTATAAGTGTGAATGGTCATTGCCCCACATCGAAGAGTTGTGGTGTGTGTGTGAATGACTTATAAGTGGTGTGAACTCATAACCCATTGCCTTAAAGTTTTAGGTAAAGATGTAGTGTTAGCCCACTTGTGTGCTTCTTCATTAGGCTCATGCGTGATGTAAATCTCCCCGAGACTTCCTAGGTCTAACAAGTGATATTAGATATGATGATTCTAATAGGACATAGACCAATACGAGTAGGGTGTAGTGATGGTTTGGGATGAGTGTGATAATGTGGTGAAAAACTGTATTGACTGGTGGAGCCCCGATCTACTATTTGAGCAGCTGGAAAAACTCGTAGACGAAAATGTGGAGTCATGGGAGAAACTCTTGGTGATACCATGGTGTGAGTGAGGCCACGCAAGGATGGTGAAGAATTGTGCTGACTGGGCATACGAGAACAATGAAGAGTTATGTTGACTTGGAGAGCCCTTGTGCGGTGGTGGTTTGGGATGAGTGTGATAATGCAGTGAAAAGTTATATTGATTGGTGTAGCCCCGATCTACTATGTGAGTAGACAGAAAAACTCATAGACAGAAAGATGGAGCTATGAGAGAAGCTCTTAGTGACACCGTAGTGTGAGTGGGGCCACACAAGGAGTTATATTGACTAGTAAAGCCCTTGTTTAGTGTGAGTGGGCTAGCTCGTAGATAGGTAAAGTCATGAAAAGAGCAAACTGGGACACAAACTAAGTTGAGTACAGTGCGATGGTGGTTTAGGATGAGTATGGTAATGTGGTGAAGAACTACATTGACTGGTGTAGCCCCAATTTACTGTGTGAGCATCTGGAAAAACTTGTACACGGAAGGGTGGAGTCATGGGAGAATCATGCGAGGATGGTGAAGATTTTTGTTGACTGGGGCCACGTGAGGGCGATGAAGAGTTGTGTTAACTGGTAAAACCCTTGTCTAGTGTGAGTGAGGTCAATTCGTAGATGGGTAAAGTCATGTCAAGAGTTATTGGGTTAAAATTCCACATTAGCACTCGAAGAGATCAAGAAAATTCCGTAATACTTGGAGTGGTTTCCGTTGTAGAAGAAGCATGTCTAAGCCCAATGTGAGAGAGATTCACACTTGAGACACTTAAGGGGGAGATTGTTAGATATGCAATGCAAGTGTGAATGATAATTGTCCCACATTGAAGAGTTATAGTGTGTGTAAAACATTTATAAGTGGTATGAATTCATAACCCATTGTTTTAAGGTTTTAGTTAAAGATGTGGTGTAAGACCCACTTGTTTTGGGTAAAAATGTGGCATTTGACCCACTTGTGTGTTCTTTCATTAGATCCATCCATCACGCACTAGGCCCATGTGCGATGCGAATATGCCTGAGCCTCCCTAGGCCTAACACATCCCATCGTTGGCTGGGTTAGAAAATTTGCGGTTCAAACACAGATATAAAAGAAATACCGAAAGGTATGGAGAGATTAGGCAACCCAATAGTGCTAAGTGCTAAACCTCTCGTGGAATTTTTTGCTGTGTGTATTATTTCCAAATATTGTTCTAGAAAAGCTTTCCCATTTGCAAAGCCTGATACTTGACTATAGCCATGTTGAAGTGGAGCCAGATGCGCTTATTAGTCTTGAAAGTTGGAGATACTGCGGTTGAACTTTTATAACTTGCACACACTTGATTCCTATTTAAAGTCCAGGCATTGGCAGCGACTTAGAGGATATCACATTTATGTAGTACGCAGGAGAAGCCCATTCAGTATGGAAATATTACCAATATCGCCCAGCAAAAAGGTAGTGTCCTTTGACCGAATTATGGATTTTGAAGCAGTGAAAGGAGAAACTGACATGGTTTTCCCAAAGGACATTTAACTTTTAGAGTTGGTAGATTGGGATAGGCCAATATTTGATGTCTTGAGAAATCATCTTCAGATGTTAGATATTAAGAGGGACAAAGGGAGGCATTTATTCACACCTGCCTTATCACAACAGCTACTTCATAATGTTAAAGAATCAGTGATTTGGCAGGGCGGACATAAATTGGAGGAGATTCTTTTTTGTCCCAAATAAATTGGAGGAGATTAGAGCGACAGAAGAAGAGTCTGTCAACCAAATTAACTATAACACCTGTCCAATCATTAAGCTCCCGAAGTTAAAGTCTTTGAGATTATAGACTTGATAAATTTGAGGAACATATACAGAGGAAGAATGGTGTGCCGTTCCATCGAACACGTTCTGATTGATGGATGCAGAGAGCTTGAGAGGCTTCCGTTCTGTATGAATGAGGACGGAAACAAACAAAATCCAAGAATGATGCTGCCCCCTATCAAGCTTGAGGTAAGATTTGGATTCCCCAGATGGTGGGATTCTCTCCAGTAGGACAATCCTAATGCCAAATCAAGATTCCAGTTCACTACAAGTTCTTGTTATCTTTAGAATCAGACCAGAATCCAAATATCTTGATCTGACTTGGAAACTTTGATTGGTCTTGCAGCTAGCTGAAGTTCTGTCCCACGAATTGTTTTGTTTTGCTCTTTTTTTGTTACTTGTTGTTTGAAGCTGCTCAGTTGTAAGCATATAGTGGTGATGTATGCATCCATATGTAAAATT
>CAODLS013151923.1:0-13291 GCA_948243855.1 Flueggea neowawraea | reverse complement strand
AAATGAGTGTTTGAAGTGTAGAAATGAGAGAAAAATGTGTTTAAGAGGGTATTTATAGGAAAATGGGTAAAATTAGCCGTTAGGGACCAAAAATGTAATTTTTTAGCCCCCCAACGATACTCCAATGGTAATATTATTGTTGGAGTAAATCTGATCATTTGATCAATCAGATCCAACGGTTAGACTTAAATATTTAAAAAAGGAATGTAGTCCTTCCTTTCGCAGGAGAACGGGTTACTGAACCGGAACGTGATAACACGTCTCAATCTGAGGGGCTAAGATCAATAACCCCATTGTGGGCAGCCTAAAGAAAAGATTCAAGAAATGAGACAGTCCAAAATAGGTAATCAATACTAGTTTCTAAAACTATATACGTATATTAATGTTTTTTTATAAATTAGGTATGTGAACACGTAATCATTACACCATTCTTTTTTGAGATTTAAATTTTTTTAATACCTTTAAATTGCGAAAATGTCAATAATAATTTTTGATATTTTAAAATCTACATTTACAATATTAAAATATAAATTTTAAATCTATTAAATATTGACATTAAATTTTAAAATGAAACAAAAAAATAAAAATCATAATAGTTCATATTAAAAAATATATAATTAATTGAAATAGGTTAATATGAAATAAAAAAAAGGTAAATCAAAATTATAATGAAAGATTGTAGACAGAAAACGTACCTTCTGATAGTTAGGAAGTTTATGTGTTAGGAAGTTTATGTGTAATATATATATATATATATATACAAAATATGTGATTGGTTGTTAATGATTTGATGAAGTTGTTAAATTTGAAATTCTATCATTTGATAAAATAAATTATTATCATGAAAATGTACATGAAATGCAAAAAGGAAATACAAATACATGTACTTTTAAAAAATAAATCTGATTTCAAACATTGAATTCTTTTATTTTAAATTTTAAGTATCATCAGCAGATAAATATAGTTAGTAAGATAGGCATCATCATCAGATAAGTATTATTAGTAAGATAGGCATTTGAAATCAGATTTCATTAGATTGATTTTTTTAATTCAAATGTGTAATTATTGTTTTTTAATTAATTATCCTTTCCTTGTAGTTGATAAGAATTGCTAAACTATGTTATCTAATAATTATAGTAATTTAAAATTGAAAAGAGCAATAAAAATGTCTAAAAAAGTTTTTTGCTATAAGTATTATGATGATTATGATTACTATATATTTATATATTATTGCATCTTCGTGAAATCAATTTGGTGATACTGTTCGATCATGTAAGAATTGGTTTTATATGATTGTTTGAAATAGAATCTCCATTTTCTTTTGCAGATAAGATAGAATAGGAGTAACATATGTATAGAAGAATCGGGTTCAATGGCGGTAGCATTCACCAAAAATATACAGCCTGGTCCATCCTTTTCTTGTTGCCGCATACAACTCATTGGCTACATAATTGACTTCATCACTGATACAGATCGTCCCCACTGTTTTCTCCTGTTTTACCCTAATCCAAAACAGTATTGAGTTGCATTTGTATGATTGAATTCGTGAAATGTCGTTATTTTTTCACTAATAGAGCAACGATGTACCGCCATAACAGTTGAACTAGACGTAGATTATCATGAAAATTGCACTGGGCTTGTTCGGAAAGAGGAATTACAAGTTTCGTATATTTTGTAGGTTTTATAATTATCGATTATGAATAAATAGTGAAAAAATAGAGAGACGTTTCGTCTTTCAATAAAAAAATTATACAAAGTATACTATATGCTACAAGTAACCAGATAAACTCACATTATGAAATTGGTCATTTAAATCTAATATTTGTATTTGTGAAAAAATCTAATATTTCTTGGTGCACTATGAATTAGTAGCTAGCCCTCATGCGTGCTTTGCTTCTATATATACACAGGCCTTTTTCATCATGGTAATCAAAATGATGCTTCTTCGGCAAACCATATAGTAGGTCGAAGTAACTGGTGGCACACTTAAGCACCACACAAATAATGAAAAAGCTTCAATCTCCTTTGTCAAAATTTCTTTGCAACCTTATCTCCTCAAAATTTAGTCAAATGTAATATATTAGGATATATGGTACTATTAGGACTATATACCATGCACCCCCTCAATGTGCATTAATGTTGATATGGTGAGCATGGCTATACTAAGTGGTTTCCCCTTTTGAGCATGGCTAGCTTCCTGCAATTTCTCCTATGTTTATGGTGATGGAACCTTAATTGGTGATGTAGCCTTAATTGGGGAGTGTAGTTGAGTGTATATATTATTAATTTGAAATCTTAGATTCAATTTCTTATAATAAAAAAAGGTAGAATTAGGCTTGCCTTAAAGTGAGATACATTAAATAACCAATAAATAATTTAATAATAGAATCATCTAGGTTCGATTTTTAGTAGAAACGAATGTATATATAAAAAAAAGTGAGATACAATAGAAACAATGTGAACAACGGAGCCTAGTTAGAAATTTTCGTACATAGATTATGGAATTTGGTCCCTATGCATGAACCAATAACACATGCATATAGGGGCATATTGCGAGTGAGCAGGGAGAGCATGTCGAATTGGTCCTGATCGATTGTGGTACAGACGTACTATTTCTTGTGGTGGCCAGTTTATTTCTAGCAAGTCCTTTTGATTGGTTCGACGTGTCACAGGACTTATCTTATCTACACTCTTTTCCCCCTCTACTTTGTTGATTTAGCATCTTCCCAATACATATTCTCGACCTTTGTCTGGATTAATGGGGTAAAGGCAGAACGGAGAGTGATGTGTAGCTAATCACTTTACTAATTAATATGCAAATTAATCATATTTAGATCAGATTCAATGTTCTTGTGATCAAAATTTTCTCTGTTTGAATTGAATGGGAAGGGCCCTTCTGCGTGCTCTTCAGTCTGTTTTTAACGAATAAGGGAATTCCAGCTAACTCAAACACATCATAGGACAGACTTTTCTATTGGATTCCAAGTCACTGAAAAAAAAGGTTTAGGTTGGAGTGAGTTCTTGATGATTAACTGGGAGATTATTACAAGTGAATTTCGACACAATCATTCTTCCGCGAATCATGTTTACACATCTTTTACCATTCTTTTCTTTGTATTTTGCCACATGATCTCTCCCACCTTTTGGTTGCTATAATGGCAAGGGCTTAGCAAGTCTCTTTTTCCCTTAATCATATCTCAGTTTTAATGATTTGTGTTTAATCGTATAGTTCCTACTTACTCAAAATCATTGAAACTTGTCCAAAAATATTCCCAGTTCACAAGTTTAAACAAATGATTTTTTATACTCCCTTCTTTTCACTATAAGTAATTTTTAAAGTTATAGCACAAATATTAAGAAAATAGTTAGAGTGGATTAATTATGGTAATAATTTATTATATTATTCCTATTAATGATCCATTAAAAATATAAATATATATTGTAAGTCATTAACCATAAAATTGTATTTAGAAAATTATGTTCAAAATCTTCTTGATTTTGATAAAAGAGAATTTTTTTAAAAAAATATTTATTGTAAAAATGAGGGAGTAAATACTTCAGCCCATATTTTTTAAAAAATTAAGTTATTCACTGGCTTATGGACTCAGTAAGTCTAATTATATTTATTATAATATCAAAGCTGCCTCCAGCATTAGATGATTGAAAATTTTATTTTTAGTTGAAATAAATAAAATGGATTACCACCAAAAAGAAAAGGCCTAATGTTTTGACGAAGAAATATGAGAAATAAGTCTAGATATTCCCTTTCATGGCACGCGCATTGATGCCGTTACTTTCTGAAAATAAGAGTTACCTCAATTTTTCAACGATGTGACGAAGTTGGGTAATGTGGATAATGTCACCACTATGACCTTGGTGTCATACCCACCGATCCAATCCCTCATACTTTATATTTACCCATTTTTCTTTTTTGTACTTATAACGGACCACTCCAATTTACCTATTCATGGGTACATTTTGTTGGCTGAAATTTTTGGAATTTTCGTCTCACAGCCAAAAAAAAACATGACTTTCCTTAAAGTTCGGAAGTCTTGTTGTCAATGTTGTGGCTCTTTTTGTCCTGAGGCGCTAAACAGATGTTCGAATGCAAATGAAAAGCCAAATTCGAGAGGTACAAAACAAGTTATGTCATATGTTGACGTTAAATCATGTATGTGTGTCTGGTAATTTTATTTATGTAGCAAGAACAAGGTGGCCACTAGTGGAAAAACCTGAAACCGAATAAAAGGAAGAGGACGGATGTAATGAAGGCAACAGTGAATGGCCAATTTTGTTTATAATGAAGGTAGATATTTTTTAAAAGATACTTTATTGGTTTGTTAGCGGTGCATACGGAGGTGTGATTAGATTTGGCATGCACGCCTATTATTAATTTAAGCTCTCGATTAGTTCGATAGCTTAACTTATAAAAAAAATTTCAGGATATTTGTATTAGGAGGGAAATTTTTTACTAAAAAAATTGTATTATTTTTTATGTTTGATTTACTTATTAATTTCAAAAAAAAAATTAGTTGATTGTTTAGCTTGAATGTTTACTTCCTCATAAGTAATTTACAAACCACAATAATGCATCTATCATTGAAATATTAAATTGAATGAATAAAAATGGACTTGCTTTTATATACAAAAATAAAAAATAAATCAAACAAAATTGATAAAAAATTTAAATTCTAATTGATCAAATATTTATAAAAAATATATTAATGAAAAATATTAAAGGTCAAAAACAATCCATAAACTAATAAAAATCTACTTAAATTCTAATTAATCAAAATGCTCTTCGTGTTTGTACGGTAAAAACACATAGATATACATAGAAGTTTTCTTTTTGTATGATTAAATAGAGTATTTTAGTCTTATTAGATTATTTTTAGTGAAAAGTTAAAGTTATCCGCTCCTCTCCCACTAATTAAATTTCTGAAAAATTAAAAAAATTGAGTAGAAAAAAGTTTCAAAGTTACTTTGACTTTTAAATTTCTTCAAATCAAACACGTCAATTGACTTTGACATTGTTCTTACTTACAATTAAACGATAGCTAATTAGGACTCTGTAATTGTACGATGATGAGGATCCCATTAGATGTCTTCTGCTTCTTGGCTCACTGTTTATTCGTTGTCTTACGTTGTCACCTCACAGCTGTCTTGTTTTTCATCCTGTTTTTGTGACTGATATTAATATCTACCCACTTGCACAATTTAGTTTAGCTTGCTTAATTATTGTTGTCTACTAGATTCGTTATATTTGAATAATTGAAATATTCTTTTTTCGTTCCAAAAAAATGAAATATTCTTTTTGCATTGTTTGTACCTTGCGTTGGAAATAAATAATTTTATACGATTACAAGCATTCATGAATTGAGCCAAATTTAATTAACCAATTTTTTTTGAAAGAAAAATTAGAAGAATGATTAACCCTTTTAAATTTCAACTCAACTGGACTGGTTTAGAATTTAAATGGTACCGCATTCCATTTAATTCGGTTAGGCTGACCCAAATCAACTAAGTTTAATAACATAAACATGACTACACAAATATAGGTCCTCTCCATGTAACATTGAAGCATGTATAATCAATAACAAAGGGTTTAGGATTACTTCATAATGGTGTTAAAAGAGTTGATTGGATTAGGTTCAATTCATGAAAATGTTTGTAATTGTGTAAAACTATTTCTAATATCAGAGGCAACTCCAGAGATGGAAAGATGATTTGTTGTTTATTAATGTCTGACACCAATTATTAGAAATAATTTAACAATTAATATTCATCAAGATGAGCAAACTAATCTCAACCAAGTTATATCACAATCCAATATGAATATACAAGTGAAAGGGCCATCCACCATGAATCACTGAAACAGGTGATTAGCTAATTGATTAGTGATTAGCAAATAACTAATAAAGTATAATGGTGGACGCTCTCGATTACTTTTGGTATCGCAATAACTAAAATGATAGTTGAGCTTGAGTAGCAAGTAATTTTTAATATTGAGATCCTTTAAAAGTGGGATAGCATTCAAATCAGTAATTAGTATAATCACACAGTACCACCACTCACTAATCCAGCAGCATTCAAGGTTCTTAACAGTGTCAATACCTTTTTAGATATTTCATGTATTCGATCAACATATTGAGTTAAAGAGTCAAGTCAACTGCTTATGTTGTCTAAATTCAACTATTTTATACTTTAACTAGATGGGTTATTGAGTTTCTAAGATTTTGACAAAAGTAATCGTATAGATTTAAGCAATTTGTTATAATTTAGCATGAACTATTTCAACAGTTTTAAAGCTCTCATATTTCTACAATTATCCAGAAATCGCTAGATCAGCAAGATACGACCAAATTCCAAATGTATTCCATCTGAGTCTGCAGCCTGAAATCCAAATACTTTGTAATGACAATTTGAATGGTTAATGTAAATTTTCTTCAAGACAGGGAAACAAAAAAAAGGAGAGCTTGGTAAAAGAAACATAAATCTGTATAAATTCAAAGACCTAACACCTAAGGAACAAAACTGACCTAGTAAACTTCTCCAGTTACACCTTTTTCCTACTGCAAATACACATCAATGTTTAATATGAGCTTTTCGTGACAATCTAATTTCTTAACAGTTTTCGCATCCTAACTTGGTGTATTCTATCATTCTACCTTATGTGACCATATGTGGTGCAGGTTCTTCAGCTCAGCAACCTCCACACCCTGTTCTCTTTTGCATTCCAAACTGAGATCACGATAAACCATAATATAGTTAAGAGGATTCATTTGACCGATTGACCTGTTTTTGGGAAACTTCCAAACCTGCCCTGCTGAATCCGAAGCTTCAACATCCTCACAAGTGGTGATTAGACCTTCTCTTCTTTTTTTTTCTGAAAGAACTCAGAAACATTGCAAAGGCAACTTTAAAAAATCTCTTCCATTCCAACTTGTAAGAGATTTTGAGCGACGGCTGAATCCTCTTTCTTTAGAATCTTTTAAATTATCATCACATGAAATTTCCTTTTCCATAACGGTAGAATGCCAAAAATCCGCTTTAAAATACAAGTCTCTCAAAACTTCAAAATTTCCATTGCTCCTCATATGATTACCAGAAACCTGCTAGGAATTCACATTCCACCCATAAAAATTTCAGCATTATAACAAATGACAAATATAATACTACTAGAGCATAGCCTTTTGAAACACCACGAGCTTTTGGATTCACATAGGCATAAATAACATCGAAATTACATAAAAAGGTGGATAATACAACTGTTAATTTAACAAATCTAAAAACACTTGAATCTATTGAAAGGCACAGATTCTGAATTAAAACATAAAAATCATTCCATACATATAATATTTTGAAAGGTGTGTTTTTGCGTATGAAGAACATTTTAATTCTAATTGAGCAATAATGCATGTACATGTCCTTGAACCTGAAGATATTTTTTGTTTAGTTTGCTTGTCTCTTATTGAATCAAAATTCAAGTCAGTTCCACCATAATGTAATTAACTCTTTTCTAATTTAAAGAAAGGAAGAAAGAATTAACAGCTTTCACAGAAGCAACTACTTCTTCAAGAATTATGGTGGAAAGTGGCAACTTGATGGTTGTGACTTGTGACTTGCATATCATGAGTTAAATGCTGTTATATTGGGGTTTAGCTCTCATAGGTTTTCCAAGCAAACAATAAAGACGAACCAGAATCACCTCCACATAAAAACTTGAAGATGTAAGAAACTGAAAAATGAAATTGAAAACCAGCAAGACAATCTCCACAAAAATATATGTTATGAACCCCAACGAAGAAGGTTCAGAAATTAAACTAAAAACTAAACCTAAATGTTTGAGAAATCTCCACAAAATTATATGTTATGAAGAAGAGAGGTAGATCAAAGGAGCATGTGCATGTCAGGAGAAGAGATTGAGAAAGATAGAGAGGTGCAAAGGGATTGAGAAAGATAGAGAGGTGCAAAGGGTGAGCTTATTCGGCCGGAGAAAGGAACAAATTATAAACTGGCTGAGAGTAAGGATTTAAAAACGGGAGAGGGAGTTTCCAGAATACCGTCCCAGAAAGACAAACCAAGTCTTAACCTCGAATGGGTCAGACTCCTCTAGTGACCAATCATCCTAGTTCCACAACAGAAAATCAATAAGCAATACTCAACAGATTCCATGTTCAGAGCTTCTGGATTTGTGCTGTCTGATATCAACGAAGCAAGGATGGAGGGTATTGCGATGGTAGAGGAAGTACAGATGGGATTGGGAAGTTGAGACAAAAAGCGAGGGAATGGATCAATTTTGTCGATAGAGAAATATTCATTACTCATAAGACTTGATGTAAAACTAATGGTTGCAAGCGCAAAAGACAGAAACGGTGTAAAGTACCTGCAAAAATAAAAAAAGAGAGTGGAAGGTGAAATGAAGTGCGGAAGAAAATATTTAAAAAAATTCAAAATTCTGGAAAATTAAATAAATAGGGTGGTCATTGAAAGCGAAGGAAGAGAAGGAAGCAACACCACCGGCTGTGGTAGCGTTGGCAAGAAGGTTGAGGGAAAGAGAAAGCAAGAGAGAAGTTGTAGGTGAGTTAGAGAGAGGAGAGAGAGAAAATGTTGTTTATAAATAAACAAATCTGAATTTTTATATGTTATTGATTTGTTGTTGGTACTTTGTTTATATGTTATTTTCAACATATAAATAACATACAAACAAGTTTTAAGCGAGTCCAAAAAAATAAATAGATTTTATTCAAATTCTAAATAAGTTTTAAACAACAAACAACATACAACAAGTTTTAAATAAATTTGAAAAAATAAAGAGATTTTATCAAATTCTAAACAAGTTTTAAACAAGAAACAATACATAAATAACATATAAACAACTTAAAAATAATATGTAAACAACATACAAAAAAGTTCTAAACAAGTCGAAAAAATAAACAGATTTTAACCAAATTCTAAATAAGTTTTAAACAAGAAACAACATATAAACAAATTTTAAACAAGTCTAAAAAATGAACAGATTTTAAACAAATTATAAATAAGTTTCGAACAAGATATAAACATGTCCAGTAAGACCTTGTTGTTTTGTAATGTATATGTGAGGTTCACTGAGAGAATATAAAGTATGAAATTTGGAGAAAATATGTTGATTTTTTCTGTGTTGAGTTTAACAGGTATCTTTTTTAAATTTTATATAGGCTTGTTTTTGATTTGTTGTTGAATGTTCTCAATTTCCATATGTTTAGGAAGCAAAATAATTGAAATCGATCGAGTTTTTGTTTGATTTTATTTTATTTTTGGATTGCTCTATTTTCAGTTTTCGTTGTTCCAGATCTGCTTTGTTTTGCGTCTTTTTCGTGTAGCCTGTGAATCCAAAATATAATTTTGCAAGCCGCGCATTTTAAATTATTGATTTTCTGGGTGAAATTTAGAAAGTGGGGCTCGTGTTCTTGTAATATTTATTCGTTGGCGCTGTGAATATGATTTTGGCCCATTAGAGATTTATACTAAAAAAATGTCACTTTTTAAAAATAACATCTCAAGTTTGCAAGTATTAAGAATGCTACTTATGTTTACCACATATCACAAATGCCATTTTTTTTAAAACCCCAGAGAAATTGCCGTATTTTGGCGATAAATTAATTTTTTTAGAGAAATTGACTTTTTTTGTGAGAAATTAATTTTTTTTCTAAAAAAGTATTTTAAATCCAGATTGTGTTCTGGGTCTACAATGGTTCACAATGATTCACAATAGGGTACACAATTCATATTTTCAGAAAACAAGTCTAAATAATTTTTTAAATTATTTTGTTAAAAAATTTCAATAAATTTAGCTTTTTATTCACAATAGTTCACATATGTGGTAGTTTTTTTTGTTTACACAATACATATTTTAAAAGGTTCACAACAGTTCACAAAGGTTTACATAATTCATATTTTTTAAAAAAGTATAAATGAAAATTTTTAATTTTTTTAGAAATTTTAAACGAAATTGACACTAAAAAATATTTTTTTTCTACATTCGATTTTGACATTCACAATGGTTCACAAAAATGATGTGCATTATTATGAACTATTTTGAACTAAAAAACAACAAATTCACAAATTTAGTTCACAACAGTTCACAATAGTCCACACAATACATATTTTTTTAAAAAGTCTAAAAGAAATTTTTTAATTATTCTTTTAGAAATTAAAAAAAAAATCTTTAAAAAATATTTTTTTTCAAAGTCGATTTTAACGTTCACAATAGTTTATAAAAATGATGTACATTATTGTGAACCATTTTAAACTAAAAAACAACAAATTCATAGTATTCACAAATTTGGTTCACAACGGTTCACAAAATACATATCTTTTTAAAAAGTCTAAAAGATTTTTTTAATTATTTTTTTAGAAATTTTAAACAATTTTTTTTAAGAAAATATTTTTTTTCCAGAGTGAATTTTGATGTTTACAATAATTCACAAATTACAGAATGATGTACATTATATTGTATATTATTGTGAACTATTATGAACAAAAAAAATAATAATTCACAAATTACATATTTCTAAATTTTGAACTTCACAATGGAGTACCATTTTTAAGTTCGCAATAGTTCACACAATCCAAAATTTTTAAAAAAAGTCTAAATGATTTTTAAAACACTAATCATCTAACAAAACAGATCTACATAATTGAAACTCCGTCGCTCTTCCAAAACCAAAATTATTTCACTGTTTTAGGAAAAAAACCTGACAAAAAAAAGGTCCAAAATGGAAACAAGCACATATTTCCAATCAGACACTGCTTCCACACCAAACCACCACCACAAATTACTCGTAGCCTTCATCAACCACAAAGCGGAGCAACAAATCGACGGCACCGTTTTGTTGAAGCTAAACCCCGCCGGCCTCTGCTACGTTCACTCGTTGCTCATGGAGTTAAGGGACCTCGAGAACTTGCTATCCGGGGCTCCGATTGATTACTTGCGAGCTTATGTGTCGAACCTTCGGGATTATCGGGCGTTGGAGCAGTAGCTTCTATCAAAGGCCATATAAGCGAGAAAGGTGAACGAAGAGTCAATATTGGCGGAGTTCAAAGCGAGAGAGGACAACAACAGAGTCGAAGAGAGAGAGGCGAGCGATGGAGGAGAGCGGTGTAAATGAAGGCCAAAGAGAAGAGCGGTTGCGGGGTAGCTAGGGTTTGGGGTGGGAGAGAGACCTAAGAGAGAGAAAAAATTAAAAAAATTAAATGAAAAAAATTAAAATTTATATAAAAACTAATGTGACATTTTTAAAACTTAATTTTAAACATGTGATATTTTAAAAAAGGTAAATATAACAATTGACATTTTTGTACAATTGAAACATGAGCTGTTATTTTTAAAAACTGTGGCTCAAAATATAAGAGCATGTGTAATTAACACTTTTTTTTTGTTTTTAAAAGGTAGGGGAGTGGATTAAAGTCTAAAGCGATTTTATTTTCCCCTTCCTCCCTCAAAGATCGGGTCCAGAACGTTTAGTTGTAAACATTAGTTGATTACTGCCAGACCCAGCTCCCGATAATTTATTATTATACTTGTATACATTATTATTTCTAGAGTTAATGATGCCACGTGTCTCAAATAAAATTAAGATTTTGACAAAAGGAATATTAGGTTTAGTAATTAGATGAATGCCATATTTTCAAATTTCAGTTTTGTCATTTGCTATTTTTTAAAACATTATTTTCAAAATACCATATTCATTCAAATGAAAATTAAAATTTCACTCATTTTCTAATTTTTTCTCTCTCATCATTTCTCTCTCCTCATCTCCTCTCCCACACTTTCGTTTCTTTCTCTTTCTCTACCCTCCCAAACAATCGGTCTCTCTCTTACTCTACTATCTCAAACCCTAGTTCTTTCACCTCTCTCAACCTCACCTCCGTCGCTCGCTGTCTCGTCTCTCATCTGCTCTTTCTCTACCGCTAGAACTCTCCTCTCTTCTTCTCTGTGTCACTCTCTCCTCTTTCTTTGATCTCTTCTACGTCGTTCTCTTCAAAACTGGTCTCCTCCAATACGGTTTCTGTTCATCTCGTCTCTCTTTCTTCCACCATCGGTCCCCGTCGTTTGATTTGGTACTATTGTGTTTCCCTTTTCCTTTTGATTTTTTTGTTTTGCAGCATCTCAGACTCGAAATTAAGGAAGAAGAAGTCAGATGTGGTGCTCATTTTTTTGTTTTATTTTTAATTGTTGTTAAATTGTTGATGGTTTTTTGTTGATATTTTTTGTGGTGATTGGGTGGCAACGGCTGCGGTTGTGTTTTTTTTGTTGAGATTTTTGGTGTTGATTGAGTGGCGGCGGGGGACCTAGGGTTGGTAGAGGATGAATTGATTAGGTAGTGGAACCTAGTCGTTGAGTTATGTTTTTGTGCATGTTGATTTGTTGATTTTTGTTGATTTTCGTTGAGTTTGATTGATTTTGTGTAAGGGTGATCACATTAGGAGACATTTGTATACCATTAGACACCAAATTAATTATCATTAAATATAATTAAAAGTTGTAAATTTGTTTGCAAAATAATGACTTGAAGACATTTGGAGATCTCTTGAGACATTGTTGGAATTCGTGACTAATTTTATAACATTCATAAACACATGTGACAATGAAAATAACAAAATTTTTAACCTTTAAAACCTAGAATTCCACCAATGATCCATACACATCAACATACACGATTAGGGTTAGGGTTTTTATCTTAAAACCGCTTCTTTGGTTCGAACGAATGGCAATGCTGGAATAACTTTTAGAATTCAAAATCAGAATCTCCTTTCTTTCACGTTTCCTTTGTACGAATGTGTCTAGAGGTATCTACAAGAACGAACTTGCTTGAATCGACGACGTGTACTGGCACTAAGAATCGTTATTCTAGCCTCACGAATTTTCTCTCTATTTTGTGTGTGAAATTCGGACAACCCTCTTAAAAGTCATTCCAAAAATTCGGCCACACCTTTATACATATATATATATATAGAGAGAGAGAGAGGTGTGTTGAAACCCTAGTTTAAGTGTACTAGGATTATTTCTACTTGTCCTATATGTATAAGAATTGTTTAATCATACTAAGGCTCTTATTTATCTATTTAATAAATAAATAAATAAATAATATCCTATTCTTTTTTTATGTGTGCCGAATTTATACTTATTAATATGCACTAGTTTTGTTTTCCTTGTCATACAAGTATCAAGGCTCATTCTTGATTAAGTTATTTAATCAACTTGATTAACGAATACTTAGTTAACCTTTGACCTAGTCATACTAGTATA
>CAODLS013151849.1:0-15474 GCA_948243855.1 Flueggea neowawraea | reverse complement strand
AGCTTTCTGTTTACTCGTCCTCGCCGTGTGAAGGACCCATTGTCACGGGGTCAGAGTCTTGGCACAATGACCTACCCGTGCGACAACCCCAGGACTCCCGCTCCCGCCGAGGTTAAGCCTTGATCAATCTCCGATGCTCACTGGTTTTGCCCTCCCTTGGGCTCATCAGGGGAGCGGGACAACTCCTGACCAATGTGGTGCTTAGATGGCACGCCCATCCATCATATGTCTCGAGATAGACGCAACACCTATGACACGTACTCACCACTTTGCGCAGCCCCGTAGCCCACGGTTTAGCTCACCAGCAGGTATCTCGTCCATCTTACTTGTCAAGACAAACGGCTCGTGACAACATGCTATCTTAAATCAAGTGGATAAAAGGAATTGGCAACCCGTCACTCTCAGCAGGAACAGTCCTCCTTTGTCTTATTTGTTTTTTTGTTGACGACTTACTGCTGATTTCAAAAGCAGAGCGATACAATATCTTGTGCAATAAAAGGTTCTTAATAATTTTTATGCTGCTTCAGATGAACTTGTTAGCGACAGTATGGCCGGTTTCTCTTTACAAGAAGATGTGGGTAAATATTTGGGAATGCCACTTATTTAGAAGAGAGTTACTACCCCTACTTACTAGGCCATTATAGACCGAGTTATGCATAGGCTATCTAGTTGGCAGGCAAAAAGCCTCTCTTTAATAAGCAGACTCACCCAATCGGTGGTGTCAACAATTCCCTTCTGCAGCATGCAAACAACGTGGTGCCTGATGAAACGATAGGTCAACTGGAACAACTGTGCAGGAAATTTTTGTGAGGAGCAAACAGTAGTGACAAGAAAATGAGCTTTGTAAATTGGGTTAGTGTCTGTCAACCTAAAAAGCATGGTGGATTAGGTCTTAGGTGCCTAAAAGAAAACAATATTGCATTTGGTTTGAAGATAGGTTGGCAATTGATTTCAAGACCTAATGCGTTGTGGTTACGTATAATGAGGGTTAAATATATGAGGAAGATGACAAGAATTCCGCCGACACTTGAGGTTAAAAATGGCTCTTGGCTTTGGCGTAGTATTTGCAAGATCTAGCACCTAGTTAAAACGGACTCCGATGGGCTATATTGGATGGGTAATCCATTTGGTTTTCGAATGATGTTTGGATTGGAAACAAACCGCTTGTGGAAGTCATTAAGTGACATTAGCAATGAGGACATGAATCTTTCTGTTTATGAATCGCAAATGGTAAGGTGAGTGGAACTTACAAAAATTTAGGCACTTGTTTCCTAAAGAAATGGTTGGTGTAATTGTTGGGGTTAAAGCACTGGAGAGTAGAGCTGGAAATGACCAAGTGTATTGGGGAATGATGAATTCGGGGGAATTCACTGTTAAATCTGCTTATCAACTTCAATGCGAAAGAAATTGGGATTCTAAAGAATTGCAAGTGGCAAATCATTTGGAAGCTGCCTGTTCCCTGGAGAGTAAGAACTTTTCTTAGGCTTGTCTTGAAGAAAGCTATTATGACCAACCAGCAGCAAGTAAGAAGGCAAACTCCTACAGACCCTTGCTGTGAAATCTGCGCTGGTGTAGAGGAAGATTGGAAGCATGTCATGAGAGATTGCGTGGATGCGAAAAACATATGGTCTGAGTTAACTCCTGAGGAATTGAAGCATTTTTTTTTTCATGTTGGAGCTCGACCAATGGATATACAAAATCTGAAGGACATGAATAAGTATAACAACGCAACTTCTTGGAATGTTGTTTTCAATGTGGGTTGCTGGTTATTATGGAAATGGAGAAATGAAAGAGTGTTCAAGCAAAAGGATACGTCAAAGGAAAGCTATGCAGGTAACTAACATTGTTGTCGTCTATTTTCGTGTTATAAATCTGGTGCACACACTGGTTAATAGCAGTTCCTTATAATAAATTGAAATGGGTTGGAAGCCTCCGGAGGAGAATTGTGTCAAGCTCAACTCGGATGGAGCAATCATTAGTGGATCAAACTTAGCAGCGACATGAGGGATTATTAGAGATGAGAAGGGGAATTGGCTTAAGGATATGCAACTAATATTGGTAGATGCTCGGTGATAGGAGCAGATTTACGGGGTATCTACCTCAAACTTAAAATTTGTTGGGAGAATAACTGGAAAAAAAATCAAGTTAGAGTCCTATAGCTTGATTATGGTCAATGTGATAAAGCAAGAGGTACTGGTTTCATATCTAGATAGCTCTATGATCAACACAATTTTTAATTTGTTGTAGAAAGATTGGTATGTGTCCGTAATTCATGTGTTTAGGGACTCTTATTCGGTAGCGGATTGGCTATATAATTATGCTCTCTCTATACCATTGGGCATTAGGATTCTAGAGGATGCTCCTTCTGATGTTCTACAGTTGCTGGAAAGAGATGCCGTAGGTTTCTGCTATACCAAGTATGGGAAGTTGATGAACATGCAATAGAGGTGTCTTTTGCTTGAACCATTATTGTGCCTTGATTGTTACCCTCTTATTTTTTGATATTTTTATTAGACTAGGGCTAGCAATTTTGTACATACCTGATTAAATGATATGACTTGAAACGAAGTTAAACGGGTTTGGGTTTCATATAAACGAATTCGGGTCATAAACAAGTTGACCCGTATATGACACAGAAAAAATAAGTTTAAACGAATTCAACCTATTTAACCTGTTTAACTTAATTGTGTTGAATGAGTTAATAGATCATATGATCCAATTATATACACTTAAACACATTTAACAAAATTTACCCTAACTATAAGAGCTTCTATTTATTTTTTCCATTCTCCAAATCAGTCCTCGCCTTTTTACTTTACGCCGCACATAACCCTTCCCTCTTTCCTCTCCTTCTTAGCCCCCTCCACAGGTCAATAGATTCATGAAATAAAACTAATTTAATTCAGAAATTTCTACATCCAATTTCTATAATTGTTTTCGGTTTCAAATTTTCATTTTCAGGGTTTGGAACTCCCATTACGTAGAGAGAAATGATAGGTCGTCGTTCATCGAGACTATAGTTGTCAAGCATTTGGTTGGATCGTTAACCAAAACTGAGGGTCTTCACTTCAGTGTGGTCATTTCTTGTCGCATAGAGCAGTTTCGTTGTTGTTTTACTTTTATGCTATAATGGAAGTTTATTGCTTCTTATGTCAATGTTTTGTTATTTGCATTGGGTTTGTGCTTGTTTTTATTGATTTTCAACATTTGCTTCAGAAATTAGTCTTACAAAGTTGGATTTTTCCATGAATTCATTTCTTGTTGTCTCAAAAAGTTTGATGTTTCTCTGGCGACACTGTTTTACTAGTATTAGATTCTAGTCAATTTCTTCATTTATAAAGCAATTTTTTAAAAATATAATTCCATGATTGGTTTATATGCAGTTTTCTTTTTTCTATGAATGTTTGCATTCTTTATCATGAAAACTCATCGCTTTCTATTTTTAGCTTCTTTGTTAAAATCAACTGGATTATTGGATCGATTATGCACAGTTTGATCTTACTATGAATATGTTGTTGCTTATCATGAAAGTTTTTTGAAGTTGTTTAGTGTTAATTGTGTATTATAAACAGGTTTCATGTATGAAACATGTTAAATGTGTTAAACGAATATTATTGTGTAACCTGTGATACGTGACTTGAATAACAATTAACGGGTTATATGAGTCATGCTGTGTAACCCACTTCAAAAACATATCGTATTTGGGTTTACAGTTTTGACACGATTAATTAATCATGTCGTGTTCAGGTTAAGCCTAATCGTGTCATATACGTGTCTTGACACAACTTGATTATACATGACACGGCACGAATTGTCAACCCTATATAGACTAAGAATTGAGATTTGGACCCTCTGCCAACATTGCATGAACCTACAATTTCACACACTAGATTGAACAGAGATCGGACATACATATTTTAAGTTGTTTGTGTTTGATGAAATAGTGGATTGTCTACAAGAATGATTGTTTAGATTCATCATTTAGACAATTACACAGTTTGTCCTAATCAGATAACTAATAATATTATTGCATTCTCTCTCTTGTTCATTATGTGCATAAATAATTAATTAAATTAATTATCCTAAATTCTTTTATGATAATTGTGAAATATTTTATTTTTTAAAAATTGTTTAAAATAAATTCAAAACTGATTATTTCCTATATGATAGGCTGGGGTTAATGTTAAGCAGTTTAGCTATATTAGACAACTATTATATAAAGCACAATAGAGCCACCGAAGAGGTTAGATGTCTTCTTTGAGAGATACCAAAATGCAAAGAGAGTTAGTGTCACGACCCAAAGTCGGGCCGTGACCGGCGTATGAGGTGAACCGTCTATGCGAGCCCAACCCATCTCGCACAAGCCTCAAAGATTCATACAACTACCCATTCATTTGTTATTAGACAATTTTATTAAGGCAATATAAAACAATTTATATAAGAAACATACCTCATATATAATAATGTAATAAAATATCGTATAAGAGTGTAAAAACATAATAGGCTAATGTAGATAAATGAATATCCCAAAATACAAAAAGGAGAAACCCGACAAATCAACAGCATATCAATGTAGAGCTCTAAACAGAGGAGTAGAGCCCGACCAAAAGAGCGTCACTAACCAATAATACGGAAGCCTTACTGAGATGGAATGCTAGGTGGTTGTTGAGCCAATAATCAACCTGAAAATGTTAAAAGGGTGAGTAAAACTAAGTAAGGAATAATACTCCAGATCGCCTCATACGTGCGTCGCAAAGACTGGTTTGAAATCATTCAAAAATACCTCATACAATATGTACGTATACATACGTATACACTCTACGTATAATATTCTCTTAAAGAACCATTTCTGAAATCCTACGCAAACAAAGCAGATAACATGCAACAGACATAATACAAAATATAAATATACATAATATATAACAGAGGTGGATAGGGACCAGATGTAGACAAATATCAGAAGAGGGACAGAGTCATCCATCAGATCAAACAGAATACCTGGCCTGGCCGAACACACAGCTACCATATAACCCTGGTAACTGGGGCCTTGATAGGGCATTGGTATACCAAAGGCTACGCTACCTCGTAGCTAGATGTCCCTAATCCAAATTATACATAACTAGCAGACAGCATACAAAGCAGAAAATCATTTACAAAGAACATGTACACACACACACATATATAAATACCAGATATCAAAACAAAATATTGAGTATTAATAATCACATAAGCTAGATTATTAACTAATCAAACCATTATTAGGTCAAATTTCATATGTAAGTCGAACACACCAAAAATATAATAATTTTCAAATGACACAGCCTATGTGTCTGAAGTTGCTACTCTCTCACATGAGATTCCAAGCAAGGATCGCCATTCAAACACCACTGGTGGGTAGCTGCTCATGCTGGCAACCACAAGAAGTTGTACGGACATAGCCAAACAATTATCAATATGTGGGACTGTGGTAATACCATAATGCATAACACGCAAATGCAATGCAACCTAAATTTCCCAACACTACAAATGCACTCCACTCGACATACAAAGGAGCCAAACACCCACATTGCCTAATTCCAGCCACTAAACCACCCAAAATCACCAAGATTCACCATCATCAAATTCCGATTTCCTATCACCCAAGAATACAAATCATCAAATCTCCGAACGAAACTCAAATTTATGTAGTTATAACTCCTACCCAATGAAATGCATTAGGAAAATAACTCCAAACCTATCAGTAATTGATCAAATTCGGAACCCTAGCTCAGACAAACCCGTTTCGCTCAAACAAGAAACTGCCCCAAAATCAAAGCTAGAATCCCGTAGATTCAACCTTAAAAACCCATAATCTAACCATATTTAACTCCCCTTTCAACATAAGAAAAAGATCTGAACCGAACTTCAAAATCTATTCAAAACCTTAAATAAATAATGTGCAACAAAAATGAAGAAAATAGAAGATTAATAAGTGATTCTTACCTTCAAACCGAAATTCAATCACTTGGAAGAGATGGAGAGCAAAGAGAATAGTTGGGAGAGAGTGATTTCAGTAGTTGAGATGAGTTATGGCCGGAGGAAAGGGTATGAGGGTATATTTATAGACCCACAGAACTGAAACGCTGCATCTCACTTAATTGGGTTTAGACCTGGCACATCTACATGTATTAAGGTGCATCTACATGAGCTGAACAAGGATCTGCATGCGTAGACGAGGCATTAGCTCATGCAGACGACGGATCTGATGACTTGCCACCCTCTGTTCTAGAATCAACGTGCATTCCAGTCCAAGCTAGGCACGTAGACGATAAACCTGGTGGCCTCTCCTTCTCGGATCCATCTTCAACTTGCGTTCCACTCCAACAATGCACATAGACCATCACTCTTGTAATTGTTCACGTCTTCACGATGACCAACGTACGCAGGACACCACCCACACATGTTGACGGCCTGATGCATGTCCTCGGTCCAACTCAACCCTCGTCTACGCATGTAGAACCTCCTCCAACGCTCGTAGATGACCTTCAGTGTGCCTTGCATGCACAATTGGCCTTCAAAACATTCTCACTCAAGATCAACTTACCGAAACCTCAAACACCCCAATGACTAAATGAAATGCCACCTGATTTCGGTTAGAATCCAACAGGGTATTACAATTAAGGTTTTTGAGATGAAAGGTCTAAAAATAAATGCTAATGCATTGCCATCATGTTTAAAGTGGTTCATTTGTGTAGATACCGATAAATAGTGTTTATACGTCACAACTCCTACAATCAACTTGTAATACCTCGTCCATTTCGATTGGATTCTTGTATCTTTTTGTTCAATTTTGATTATTGAATGTTTCTAATAAATATTTGATGTTTAGGATGATTATTTGATGTTTGATGATGGTTAACGGATGAATTTTCAAGCGTTTAGGTGTTGTTGAGCCTCGGAAATGATCTGATGCGTGTCCAGATGTGATTAATGTCGAATATTGAAGCTGAGGTGCAGTTCACGTACGTTAGCTTTGAGGAAGATGTACATTATCTGGGTTTGATAAAATCTCTATAAAATGTAAGTTGCATTATGTATAACATACTTTATAATTACTTGACGTACGTTGTGCATTTTGAAACGTACGTTATGCTGTGATTTATCAGATTTGAGGCTTCTGTAAGCTATATAACGTACATTGATGGGTCAAGACGTACATTTGATGTGTGTATAACATACATTGCATGGAAAATGGCGTACATTGCTTTCTTAAAACACTGAAATAGTGCGTTTTGATCCGCTCATCCTTATAACCCCCAAAATCCGACCTCTTCGTCACTTTTTACTCTATTTTCACTCAAAAATCTCTCAAACTTGTCTGAATCTCTCTGGCATTGCTTCCATTCCATCTCTAGAAGTAAGATCATGTTTCTTTTACCATTATTTCTTCATTTTATGCATTGAATCGCATTTTGATTTGTCGAAGAGGGAAGTGACGATTTTGATCAATGTGGGTTGGATTTGTTATTTCTATTGAAATGGATATTAAATAATGATAAATCATGATAATTTAAGGCTACAAGAACATGGATTAAGCTTGGGTTCATGAGATTTAATGAATTTTGTCAGGTTTAAGGTTTGGTCTGAAATTGGTGACTGGTTTGGATGATTTTGAGTTTGTTTGGAGTAATTAAATATAGATTCATGCCGAGGTTGGGTAGCTCAGTTGGTAAGCACTCACATCTAAGATCAAGAGATATTGGGTTCAAACCTCAAGGGCATTAGATATTCCATGATTATTATGGGGATTGGTCTTCCCATTTGTGAGGCCAATAATGAATAAATATAAAAGTTTCCTTAAAAAAATAATAGATTCATGTCTAGGAGGTTGATTTGAGTTGATTTGAATAGCTGGAAATGTTAGTTATCGATCGAAACGTGTTTGTAACGTTTTTGAGAATATTTTTCTCTTGTAAGGGTTGGTTTGTAATTTTAGGAAGTTTGGGACTGTTTTGTGATTTTGGAGACTTTAAGGACTAATTTGTAATTTTTAAAATTTTGAGGACTAATCTATAATTTTGATGTCTTAGGGACTAAGGTGTTATTTTACAAAGGTTGAGGGACTGAATTATAATTTTATGTAGAACCTGATTTTCAAGTCGAGAGCAATAAATCTTCATTCGAAATAGGTTTCCCAGGGTCAATGTTTGCATTTGCATTGCATGTATTTTTGGTACCGCTACAATACCAGTATTATATCTTTGATTCTGCTTTGGTAACTATTTCAGCTTCGCGTTTTGGTCAGCGAGATCAGCCAGCCACCAATGGTGCATGACTGGACCATTTAGCTTGGATATCCAGGTAAGTAAAATGACAGCTTCAAACACATAGGCTGTGTCTTCAACTCTTATATAGTTTTTGCTATGTTTGGCATTATATTTGTAATATTGTCTTAATAATTGTCCGACCAATAATAATATGATCTATGTTCTGAAATATTTGTATATGTCTGTGTTTGATAGTTTACGATATGATCAGTAAGTTTTTGTATATTTTATATGTCGTCTGTTAATTATAATACTATTTAAATTATTGAGATAATAAGAATTTGTCCTTTGATTTCTGCAATTGAGTATTGCATGTTATGCCAGTGGTGCATCCATTATTACCTATTTGATTCTTCATTTCTAATTTTTACAATATTTAATTTAATTATTCTGGCTCGGGGCACCTATGCTATGAGGTAATGTAGCATTTGGTATACTATTGTGAAGGCCTAGTTACCAAGGTTGGTGGTAACTTGTGTGTGTAGCGCAACACACGTGAGCTATTTTTCTAGTGGCAGGAGTCCACGTATGATCTAGTGGCAAGAGTCCACGTATGATCCTGATTTTGATTTTTATTCTGATCCCCTGTCAGACTGTTTAGTGTCATATGATTTATGATTGGATGTAGTAAATTTGGCAAGTTTGAATTATTGCTCATTTTCCCGTAGTATATTGTACAGTGGTTTGACAGGGTATATCTTGTTGAAGCACGTGAACTACAATGCTCGTGGATGTACTTATATTAGTTTTGTTTGTTATAACTTTGAGACCCTTAGGGTGGACGAAGTACTATTTTGAGCCCTTAAGGTTGTCAACTGTTAGCCGTTTCGAGCCGGGTACCATTTAGGCTCTTTAGGCTACTACTATATTTTTGATATGATCTTGTCAGAGCAATTTTAATATAATACGAGTGTATGTCAGTGATTATCAAATATGCTAATTTTGTGTGTGATGGAAAAATAAAAATATATAGAATTTTGTATAATCTGTGTCATATGATTCTATATGTATGCATGTAGCATGCTTTATCTATGTTCCAGTATATTCACCACTATGGCTACCTGTATGTTGTTCGATATCTGTGCGAAATGGTTTCAAAATGGATTTTGAATTAGTATTCAAGTGTATACTATTAGTATATGATTATATACGTGCATGTGGTATTTTCGAAAACGTTTTGAAAAAGATTTATGTGATGTGCCAGAGGCAATCTGGAGTGTCGTTTCCTCACTAAGTTTACTCATCCCCTCCTTTTAATATTTTTTAGGTGATTTTATTGATAGCGGCCCTTCAACATTCAGTACTAAGTGAGGCATTCAGAGGTAGTATTGAGCCATACACCCATACATTTCCCGGAAGATGCTCACCAGGAAACGTATGGGTGTATGGTTTTGTATACTTTCTCAGCATTTAGTATGATTTTATTATTTAGAATATTAATAATATGAAAACTTATGTTTTAAAGAACTTGGATTTTTACTTATTTATTAATTTTTTTAAAATTTGTTATAAGCTCTATTCTCTGATGCTTGTGCGAGATGGGTTAGGTTTTCTTAGATGGTTCGCCTCGTACACCGATTATGGTCCGGAAACGGGTCGTGACACAACTCATGATTAGTATCTATTCTTTATCACTATTTCTATCAATCTTACATCCTTAGTCTGTTTAATTGAAATGCATGGACCCTGATGGATTTTGTAACAAAAAAAATTCCACTGCATGTATGGTTCTAATATGGTCTCAAATTCCTACATAGGATTCAAACGGTCTACTTTCCCTAATGTGAGACACTGAGTGAACATATGGTTCTCAATATAACTACCATTGGGACCCTTAACTTTTGTAGGAAGCGTAATGGTGTGTGGCTACTCTAGTGCATCATTAAAGGTCATGTATGGTGTACTAGGCAAACGGGCCAAATCATGAATTGATTATATTGTGTAAGAGGGGAAGTTCCTTTTTATGATGCATTCACATCAATCTCAATGTTTGCAACGATGTCTGTCATGGAGCGTAACATGATGTGTGAATTTGAGCAAGTTTTTTCATGAGATCGACACCTACGAAAGCACTTATTGTGTGAAACAAGCTAAGAAAAGGCATTTATCTCTATTTTAGGTGTACGAGGATCCACTAGAAGGGTAACTATAGTAGTAAATAATTTACAAAAGTGGTGTATGTCCCTGACAAATATACAATGTTTGAGCTTTCATAGAATGTGGGTCGCACAGCCTATTTATCCATATGATAAGAAAATTGGGCATGATCGATCATGGGTCAATCATGTAACAGGATTAAACATAACACACATAACAAGAAAAAGACGTTTTTGCAACAAAATAAATGTGTCGCAAAAAATAGAATTTCGTCACAAAACTGCTGTTGCGACTAATTTTTCGTCGCAATTTTAAGTCGCAAAAAAATGCGTTGCAAATATTTTTTTGCAACAAATTCGTCACAAAATTTTTCAACAAACGGTCCACTTTGCATCGCAAATTTGTGGAGAAGTCAACAAACAGAGTTGCGACGAATTCATCGAAGTTTTGCGACGAATTTGACTTAAAACTATTGTGATGAATTCGTCGCAATTAAAGAAATTTGTATTTTTTTTGTTTTATAATTTTCTATATTTTTTATTTAAAATTTACTAATTAATTAATAAAAATATCAAAATTAAATGAAATATTTTAAATTTTGATTAATTAGAAAATATATATTTAATATATGATTTAAATACCAAATATATACAAAATACTAAATATATACGATGTTCAAAATATAATATGTACAAAATGTAAATAACGTCATGAACCTATCTAACAATTGTCTTCATCGGGCGCTGATGAGTCAGATGCATTTGTGGCTGATCTCCAGCCTTGTCCAAAAATGTCTCAGAGTTTTAATGTCCCCCTCCTTACAGATCTACTTAAAAAACAAGTCTATTAGAAAAATATCAAACCCAATCTTAGGCTTCTTCACCAAACAAAAAGTGACAAATGATGGCCTCATTGTAAAAGTTTTACATATGATTTTTCGAAGCAAAAGGGCCTCCTTTAGCAATGCTACTTGCTATTAACTCTCTGTACATTCTGTAAATAATCAAGATCAAAGTTAGAAACATGATTTAAGAATATGACAATGAAAAACTCTTACGTAAAGAAATTAGGTTAAAAATGAATACGTGTACACAATAAGCATGTCCAGAAAGATCAAAGAGATCTGTGAAAAGAAATAAGTCCCAAGAGAAATAGCAGCAACACTTGTATTCGTCTGCAAATCAATGTTAATCATCACTACAGAAATAATAAAACAAGTGAAAATTCCTAATTTTCTATCTAATTTCACCGCATCAACATGGACAACAAAATATGCATGAATTACCAAAATAACATGTCTAAGCTAAGAACAGATTTCAGCATAGTCATTTTAAAATCAGTGCATTACTGTAGCTAAACTTACCAAGTGAAGTTTTTTTAACTTTAAAATATTGAGCACAATCCTGATCACGTCTTGATCTTTTAGAAAATCAACACTTTCGTGTGCCTGCCCAATAATCTCAGCCCATTTCTGCAAAACAAAGTCATGTAAATAAAGCAAGATAAATAACAGTAATCCTTTGCAATCAAAATTATTTGTCCCAAGAGTGAGAACACAATAGTTTATAGCAGGCAACATTAAAAGCCATTGCAATCAAAATTATTTGAGAATTTAAAGTAGGCAACAGGTGTCTCCAAAAAGCCTTTTGATCTGAATGCATCTGCCCACTGTGAAATTAAAAATGTATCATTACATATTATTTACTCCCTTTAGTCCAACTCAAACATGTTAAATTATTAAAAAAAAATAACTGCACAATGTAACATTATAAATTATTTACTCCGGCCAATATCGCATGAATCTACGCTTCTTCTTTCAACATCTTCCATAAACAACTTATCTACACAACCAAACATCAACCTTAAATCCATAAAAAAATCTAAATCTTTGAATCAAACTACTAAATTTTCCTTAATTTCTATTCAAACCCTATACTTAGAACCTCACTGTCAAACCAAAATGGAAAAAAAGACCAAACTTTCTCCTCCTTGAACTGCACTACACATAAATTACAATCTCAATCACACTTTCTTTCTTCAGTACTAGGGTGTGGATGCTAATATATCAACAACCAATCACTACATAGATCACACGTATCTAAATTATGAACATACCTTTGTAAAAATAGAAATAAAATGCTGTAGAAGATGATGACACCCTAAAATTTGCAGTCTCCAAAGCTGTCGGGATTCACTGCAACATGACTTCACAACTCTCAATCAATAATTCCCACTTACAAATTTTTCTTCTTCAAAAGACACAAAAAAACTACACACGTTATGCCTACACATACACGAGTCCAAAACTCTCAATCAATAAATCCCACTCACAAATTTGTCTTATTCACAAAAAACCACAAACGAATAAAAGGAACCCTTAGCCTAACTCCTTCCTTCTCTTCCAAAATTCACATAATATGTAGGAAAATCACTGATAAAAAAATAGCTACTGATTTCATGAACTTGGACCAACAAATTAGAGAAAAGTCACATGAGAATAATTACTTGCAGAATGATCAGGGTGTCGGCAACAGAGAGAGCCCAGAGAGAGAAGGGTGTCAGCAATAGAGAGACAAGGGTGAAAGGGAGGTGTCGGCAACAGAGAGAACCCAGAGTGAGAGAGGTGTCGACAACTGAGAGAGCAAAGAGAGATAACGTCGTCAGGAACAAGGAACGCTGGACAGAGAGAAGACTGGCCGTCAGGAAGCCAGGATGGTGGTTAGATGGAGAGCAGAGGGTAGGTTAGAGGAGCAGAGTGTTGGGTTAAAGGAGAAGAGTGGAGCGTGAAAGAAAGAGAACTGGGAAAGTTAATGAAACACGTTCCAGGAATTTCGAGTGGGCCCAAACAGCCACTGTTTTGGCAACCAACTGGTCGTAAAAAACCTATTGTGACCAACTCGTCGCAAAAAAAAAAATTCTAAACCCGCCAAAAAATTCAATTAAATTTGGAAGGGCCGCTTTAAAAAAGTCACTGTTGCGACGAATTGGTCGCAAATAATTCATAATTGCAACCAATTCGTTGCAAACTTTGTGAATATATATATATATATATATATATTACATTCGTTCAATATATTCAAACACATTCTAAATGAAAAAAAAAATCTCAAATTATTGATTAGTTTGTATTTTATGGTAATGAACATAAGTGCCGGAACAAAATTAATTTATATTTTATGGTGATGAATATAACACATCCATAGTGTGACAGGGCAAAATTTGTATTGGACATAAACATAGTTACCAATTAGCTACGTTCATGCAACATAGATTTTGTATTCTCGGGTAAAATATTTTCTAATTGTAATAAAAGACAATTCACTGCTAAATTTAATTGAAATTTACTTTAAAAAACACAATCATATATGTTAGTCAACCCATCTTTTTGTAACCAATACGTTGCAAATTTTGCTGCAAAAAAGGTTCTTTGCAAATATTTCGTCGCAATTCAGGATTTTTCTTGTAGTGTATACTACAAAGTTCCAAAAAGGAAAAATCAAACAAAGGAAAGCTTAAAAATTTTTCAATTGAAATATTATAAATTTCTGGTTTTCTGTTTAATTTTTTTTAAACATCAGTAAATTAGTCCATATTGGCAATATCAATATGAATTCCAAGGCCTTTGCTTATTACAGTAATATTACGGCTTTTGTTCCCAAATGGAGAGTGATTAGCATCACATTACATGGTCGCTGAAGTTTTTTTTTTTTTTTTTCAGTTGGTCACTCAACTGTAATTTGATCTAATTTGTTCATTTAACTTCAATTTGTTCTAATGAAGCCACTGAAATTAAGATTTTATATGCAATGTGGTTATAAACTTCCAATTCCCGACGATAAGATTAAAGAAACTCGTCAAAAAGAAAAGTTATTTTCTGTGGACCAGAGAATAAGTAAGCAATGCAAGTCCATTTCGGTGCGTAGCCACCTCTAATTTTTCTTGTCAATTCCGATGAGCAAGTCCGTGTGTGAACCTCTTAACGATTTAGACAGTTGAGTATCATACGTCTTTGACTTCCCTAATCTTTGGACTTGTGCTGGAAACTAATAACACATTGCCATCGTGCTACCGATGACCTTTGTAGACTAATTTACTGACTTTTCTCATGACTCCTTTGCTGGATCTTTATGAGTAGGATTTTCACTGAGTATGATGTGATGTTAGGCCAGAGAGTGAATTGTAAATTTCTGATTTTCCATTTAATTTTTTTTAAACATCAGTAAATTAATCCATATTGGCAATATCAATATGACGGTTTATTTCAAGGTTTTTGCTTATTACAGTGATATTACGACTTTTGTTCCCAAATCGAGAGTGATTAGCATCACGTTACATGGTCACTGATTATATATATTTTTTCAGTTGGTTGCTCATCTTTAATTTGCTCATTTAACTTCAATTTGTTCTAATGTAGCCACTGAAATTAGATTTTATATGCAATGCGGTTGCAAACTTCCAATTCGCCACGATAAGATTAAAGAAACTCGTCAAAAAGAAAAGTCATTTCCCGTGAACCGGAGAATAATTAAGCAATGCTCTGGTTTTCTTGTCAATTTTCGATAAGCAAATCCTTGTATTCTTGTGAATTTCCGTGGGCGCACCTCTTAACAATGGCCTTTGTAGGTCAATAAATGTGAGTGGGGGGGAAAACAAAAGGTGGATATTTATTTGGATGTTTGTGAGAGGCGGCGGACACTTACCAAATAAAGTTTTGGCTTTTTTCCGCATTCGTTTTTCTTCCTTTTGTCTACTTTGGCCAGCTGAATTTGCTCAGAATGGTGCAATATAGACTAAGTAACTCATGACTCCTTTGCTGGATCCTTATATATATGGCATTAATGTTCTAAACAATACATGCAGTCCTCCTAGCTCCTTCTTCCTCCTCTCTTTTCTTTTCGATATTTTTAAACTTGAACTACTGTATTTGCTCTGTCCTCTAAGATGGATCAATTACTAAATGCTAGTAAAGCAGGAAATTTGAATAGCTTGTATGAAGCAATTGGGCAGAATCCATATATTTTGGTGCAAATTGAGGATATACCATTTGTGAATACTCCATTGCACATAGCTG
>CAODLS013151174.1:0-10328 GCA_948243855.1 Flueggea neowawraea | reverse complement strand
TTGACTTATACGGTCTCGAATACTATTGTAGGTGGTTATTCCTCGAAGCCCCCAGCAAGCAAAAGGTTTATTATTGTCATGCATACGTGATCCAAATCCAATTGTCTTTTTTGAACCTAAGGTATTATTCTCAATCTGATCAGATTAGATGTCTAACTAGGATATAATCTACAGGTTAGTCACTGTTCAAAAAAAAAGTCTACAGGTTAGTTACTTTTTTGAGATTCATGTATGATGTTTCTTGAATTTCAGTGGCTTTACCGTTTAGCAGTAGAAGAGGTGCCAGAACATGATTATATGTTGCCTTTATCAGAGGCAGAGGTTTGCTTCTGCTAGCTATTGCAATTTCATGGAATACTTGAGATTCAGAATTTGAAGAAAATTGCAAATTTCATAACCAGGTGATCCGACAAGGCAGTGATATAACTCTTGTGGGCTGGGGAGCACAGCTGTCTACTATGGAACAAGCCTGTATTGAAGCTCAGAAGGTAACAGCTTGTACTCATACATAGTATTTGAGTTGGACCAAAATGTTCCTCTCTTTTTTCCTGCATCACTCAAAAAGTGGTGAAGGTGGATATAATATATGTATGACAATTTGTCTGTCACCATCACTATTCCCAGAATGTATGGTTTGTAGACACAGCTGGTTTCATACATCAAGTGAATAAAGTGTTTGAGCTGCTTTGGCATGTTTTTGTTTGGATATATTGCTTGATGCATGTGTATCACAGCAAGCAAAACGTTTTCCGTATCTGTATTTAGAGCATGTAAAACGGTGCAGGATGGAATTTCTTGTGAACTAATAGACCTAAAGACTCTGATACCATGGGACAAAGAAACAGTGGAAGCTTCTGTCAGAAAGACTGGGAGACTTCTTGTAAGTGTTGATTTGTTGTTCCTCTTCAATTGTGCGTTTGTCCATATCTGATTGACTTCCATCATTTTGATGTGTCTTTATAGATTAGTCATGAAGCTCCAGTTACAGGAGGTTTTGGGGCTGAAATTGCTGCATCTATCGTCGAACGATGCTTCTTAAGGGTAAGGGTGAACAGATGGCGCAGAAAGACTCATTTGGTTGATCTATGTGAATAATACATGTGCGAAATGAAAATGGCAATAGTTCAATTGTTTGGTAGAAGGTGATTGATTGATTAAAGTTGTGACATGGTTCGGTTTGCAGTTAGAAGCTCCAGTGAGCAGAGTTTGTGGTCTGGATACTCCCTTCCCCCTTGTATTTGAGCCCTTCTACATGCCAACCAAGAACAAGGCAAGTCATCATTTATATATATATAAATATGTTGATAAGTAGAGAGTAATATTTCTTGTGCTTACAGTTTTACTGATGCCATGGCATGTTTGAATGCAGATACTGGACGCAATCAAGTCTACGGCCAATTATTAGGACGTTGCACGCACCTCCTTTCTGCCATTTACAATAACATGGATCCATTCAACTTCTTTCTTTACATTTCCCATATGTAGAATCCTCCTTCCTTATTAACATATAATAAATTGTCATCTCAACATCACTCCAAGTGTGCTAAAGGTGGTAAACTTTGTTCATCCTTTTTTTTACTTGGGAAAATAATAAGCTTCTAGGAACGGTGGCGGAGCCACGAAGGGACCACTGGGTGCCCGGGCACCCACTGGCGCTGGAGGAGGGCCATGGGAGAGCCCTCCTCCGGCTTCGCCATGAACCCAGAGCAAAAAAGAGGAAAGCTTGAATTGGAGTTGGAGAGCTGTGGAAGGTAAAGCAGAGAATATGAAGAATGTCTTGTTTTCAAAACCATTTGGAGAGATGAAGTTGTTTGGTTATGGAGTCATATGCAAGTGATTGCGGCAAGCGAAGATGAAAGAAACTATTAGGTTTTGGTATTAATTAAGAAGTGAGGCCCAAACAAAAACGACGACGTCCATTTTTTTTAGGTTTGACATGCAATTTTAGTTAAAGGTGTTTGACAATTGCAAGGCCCAAATAAAAACGACAACATTCCAAACTATTAAATTTAATCTTCCTTTAATTTTTTTAATTTTTATATAATTTTTAAACCCAAAATATAAATTTTAATACATTATAATTTATATTTAATTTTTATAAAAAAATAAAATAATTTTATAAATTTAATAAAAAAATATTATATAATTAAATATGTAAATAAATATTTTATTAATAATAATTTTAATTTCAAATATAAAATTATATAAAATTTTATAATAATTAATTTTTTAATTATAAATATCTGTTGAAAAAATATTTTTATAATAAATATTATCAAAATAAATTTAAAAAATAAAATAAATAATAAATAAATAATAACGTATCAAAATTAATTATTATCTTTCAGTTCAAATATATAAAAATAATTATATTAGTATAACATATATTTAAATATTAATTTATTATATATATATATATTACTGTATACATCCTATATTAAAAAATTTAACTAAACAAATTCAGCCTCACTGGTTGCACGGTGACATGTTCACAAAACAAACCGGTAGAATCCGATCCTCAAGGTGAAGAAACCGATCAAGTTAGGCCTCAGAGATCTTGGTGGATAAGAATCATCAGATAGAACTTACTTACAGCTCTATCAAGAGCAGCAAATATTAATCTCACATCACTGGCCCTAGCGCTTCCACGAAACAAATCAAAACAAAATATGCCTGGTCTTTTTTAAAACAGGAGAGAGATGGGAAAAAGCAAAGCATGAGGGAGAAGAGAGTCAGAAGTAGCTGGTTGTCTGTAATCACAGCAAAATCAGTGGGAATCCGTCTGATTTCTTTCATCATCCTCAACCCATCATCCCATCATGCTCTTTTAAGTAATAAAACATGCTGGATCAATAGAAAAAGAAAATACATATATATATCTGCCTTGTCACCAAGAATTCCTAGGAGAAGAGCAGGAAACTCAGAGCTAAAGACACAGGATATGCACAAGGAAATGCATATCAACTACGTTATTCTGGCCTGATGATAGATTCCTTGGTCCATTCTAACTTGCACCAAACAATTGCAATATCAGGCTTCACCTTTCACTTCCATTAATCAAACAAAAAAGAAAATCAATAACAATAAGAGAAATAAACAACAGCACGGTGGCCGCAAGATTCAAACTTTCTCCTTCCTCAACCTACTACCACCTCTTCTGCTTCACATGTGACATATATATATATAGTGAGAGATTGGGAGGAGCAGACCTGCCTCTTCCATAAGATACGCATAAGGTAGTCTATCTACAATCGTCGGAACCCTAATGGGCTCGCTTACATGGGCTCACGATGGCATGTTGGGCTTTTTAATGTGGGAATTACGCGGTATATGCCCGTTGCCAACAAATTACAAAACGGCTTTATTATTATGTGCTAGTTCCCCCTATTATTATGTGCTAATTACAAATACATGATAACAGTAAATTATGACAAATAGAATTATCAATTTTTATTTGTTAAAATAAAAGAATACTCAAACTTAAATTAAAAAATGCTACAATTTTGAAACTGAATGTTAAAAATGTCATTTTCATTTAATATATAACAACAAAATCTCGTTCCAGCCTGATTTTTTAGTCTGCTTGTTTCTCTCTCTACCATTTCCTCCTCTCTCTATGCTCTCTACTCTGCCTCTCTCTCACTTTGCTATTTTCCTCCCCTCTTCCTCTCTCTCCTCGACAAACCCTAGTCGTCGTCGCCTTCTCCTCTCTTCCTTTTTCTCCTCAGCAAACCCTAGCCTAGCCATACTCTCCTCTACCTCTCTCTACGCTCTCTCCTCTGCCTCTCTCTCACAGTCTCACTCTCTCATTTATGTTCATGCTCGTCCCCTACCATACTATCCTCCGTTGCTCCCTCTTTCTCTCCCTCATCACCTATCTCGTCTTCTCTCTCTCTCTTTGTCACGATTTTTCCACCGCCCAATGCCTTCAATCTCATTGATCTGAGTTGCAACGAAGAAGAGGAAATGACAGAGGCATGATGGAGATGAACGAAGGAGAACGACAAATGTAACCAGAGAGATTTGCATGATCTAAGATATGACTAGAAAAGAGTAAGCGACGGTGGTGTGATGGAGACGAACGGAGGAGGACGACGTCTGGTTTTTGTATTTTTTAGGTGTGTAGCGTGGCAAACAGAGAAGGACAACAAATTTTAGAGACGGTGATGGTGACATAAAATGTAGTTGTAATATTCCCTATTGTTATAGTCGGACTACTGTAGCATTCTGTCTAGTTCAGGATGTTAAGGATGTGAGAAATCTTGATTTTGAGGGTCAATTTCAGTTGGAAGAGTTTAACGTGCGTTTTGCTTGCGTTGGAGATTTTGGAGGTCTTTTACGTGCTTAGAAGGTGGGTTCTGTGTACATTGATCTACGTTTGGGGGTTCGTTGTGGATGTGCCTTAGCACGTCTGTGTGTGTAGAAGAGGTTCAGTATGCATTGCATGTTACTGGAACATGCACTGTGAGTGACAGGGAAGAACTGTGTACATTGCACATAGTGGAACGTGCGTAGATCTTGGTCTGGAGGCCGGGAAATCATCAGTTCAACATGTCTGTGTGCGTTGAGGATGGTACAACCCACGTAGATGTTGTACTACGTGCGTAGTATGAGTACTGTGTACGTAGATGCATTTCTTCTGGAATGTTGTCAGTGCAACGTGGCATGTTGATTGTGTGAGGCTATAAATACCTTTTAGCTGTTCTTTTTCCGTCAGAACTCACTATTCATCACTGGAAATACTCTCTAAATAATCTCTTTCCATTTTCTTTGCTTCTCTTGTTTTTCCTTGATTTATTTTGGATCTTTAAGGTAAGAATTACTCATTGATCCTTTCTTTTTCTTGATTTTGATCATGAATCAATTGTCTAAGGTTTTAGCTAAGATTTTTGGATGGTTCTGATTTCTGTGTTTCTGAGGGTTTGAGAGTTGTTTGATGTTATGATCGTTTGAGGTTGGGATCAATAGATTTTAGCTTTGGTTTTAGGAGTTTCGTGGTTATGTGATATGAGTATAATCCGAGTTAGGGTTTGGATTTTCATAGATTTTTGAGTTATTTGGAGCTGGTTTATGTTATATATTGATGAATATAGGTTAGAGATACCATAATCATGGTTGGTTTGGATGGATTTGATCATTTGTGCTTTGAGGTGTAAATGATCTGAGATTAGGAATGTTGATTCTCAATTATCATGATCTATTTTGGGATAAAGGATGTTAGATTCATGTCTTTGAGGATGTTTAGAGCACTTGAGGGTGTTTGGTTAGCTAGGATTAGCTCGGCTGAGAGTTCGGCATATGCATTGCATTGTATTCATGCATCCCATAAGGCCACAATACCATATTTAATGATTCTTATGTTGTGTTTGTTATAGCATCTTGTGCTTGTCCGCATCAGTAGCCACACACCAGCGGGCTTTGATTGGATTCCTAGAGCTTGGGACATCTAGGTGAGTGGATGACAACTTCAGACACATAGGCTGTGTCTGGAACTATATACGTTTTTGATGTGTTATAACTAAATTGTGAACTTGACTAATCTAAGGATTTGTTAAATATATGAAAATGGATTATGTGAATAAGTATTTATAGTTTTGTTTTTGAAGGAAGTTATATGGATATATATGGTTTCCACATGTTTTGAGAATGAATATGGATGGTTTTGATTATGTTTTTGATTGTGGGACACCTTCGCTACGGGGTACGTAGCCTTTGGTATACCAATGCATGATAATACATAGCTCTCGAGGTAGACGGTAGTCATGTTACCTTGGCCGGGTACATGATTGCATTATGGATCAGTGGCATGATCCTGATCATTATAGGTGGGAGAGTGACATCGACCACACCACGAGTTTCTATGCTCCCATGATAAGTATATGATGTTTTCAGGAAAATAAATACTATTGATAGTATTTTTCCAATGTGCATGTGGTTGCCTTTGGTGCAAACGATTTTGAAATGTTTTCTTGGAAACCATACTATGTATATAGTGTATACGTATGTATACTTATCGTATATCGCATGTGCTAGTTTTCAAATGGTTTTCAAACCAATCTTTGTGAGGCACGTATGAGGCGACCTAGAGTATTGTCCCTCACTCATTGGGTTTGACCCCTTTATTTTTCTGTGTTGCCTTGTTTCTCTGTTACAGATTGACTGGACTCGGCAACATTTTGTATCTATGGCCAGTGAGACCTTGACATTTTTTGTTAGTAGCGCCTTTTGGACGAGCTACTTCATGTGTGTTAGAGCTCCACATTCGATATGTTGTTGGGTTATAGGGTCTATTTTTTTTATTTTTATATGCTGATCTGCAACTTATTTGCTTTGTAAATATTTTATATATATTGATTCTGGTAACTATTATTTTCATATAAATGGATATGATTTTCCTCAAATGTTTTACTGAAAATGTTTTGATAAGAAATGAAAAGGGTGACGTTTTTTATTCTATAAGGCTTGTACGAGATGGGTCGAGCTCTCATAGACGGTTCGCCTCGTACGCCAGTGATGGTCCAGAGACAGACTGTGACAAAGGTGGTATCAGAGCACTAGGTTATCGTATAGTCTAGGGTCGGTGTGGAGCCTAGGTATCTTTGATTGAGTTGATCGGATTGCCTCTGAATACTCATTGATTTTTGTTCGGGTACTGTGATAGTTGCATGCATATTGATTGCATATATATATTGTTTTGTAGACATGGATAGAGGTCGTGGCAGAGGATGCGGTAGAGGCCGTTGAAGGCCTAGGCGTGTGTCAGTTGAGGCAGCAGATCAGTCTGTAGCAGGCCATCCTGATGTAGCTAGTGTGCCTGAGGTTGCGGTACCAGCACCACAGCCACCACCTGCGGGTCAGATGAACATTTTGGAGAGGTTTACTCAGGTTTTGGAGCGAGTCGAGGCTTTGTTAGCTGGACAGGCAACTGGAGGTCAACCAGTTTTGCCAGTGACAACAGCACCACCTAATCCTCCACCCCAGCCAGAGATAGTTATGCCTGCACCTGCGGTGACTCTGGTAGTACCTCAGTCAGATGTTGAGTCTCGATTGGCTAGGTTTATGAAGCTTTCTCCTCTGAGATTTTCTGGGAAGTTGGGAGAGGATCCCCAAAATTTTACCTTCACGGTTGAGTAATGTTTTGAGGTAATAGAGCTCACCGATGATATGGTGAGGGTTAGATTGACCTCATTTCTGTTGAACGGTAGAGCCGCTAGATGGTGGCAAGATCGGAGGCTTAGGGGGATACATTCTTGGGAAGAGTTTAAGACTGATCTCACACTATCTGTTGTTTCTCTGAGTGAGAGGGATAGAAAGACAGATGAGTTTAGTGAGTTTCGGCAGGAGCCTGGTATAACTGTTAGTGAGTATGAAGATCGATTCAGAGAGCTGAGTAGATATGCACCTGCAGTGGCCGGTAGTGAGGATGCCTTAGCAAGAAAATTCTTGAATGGGTTGTTACTCAAGCTTAGAAGGGTAGTAACGACTCAGCGGCTGTTTACAGTTATACAGATTTCTGAGGCTGCGAGAAGTATGGAGTATCAGGATGAGAGGCAGTCGAAGGAGCCCAATAGGGCAAAGATTGATAGTGCGTCTAGAGGCCAGCATGGTCGTGACCAGATTAGTCATTTAGATTACAAATGCAGATATCCATTTAGGGGCCAGATACAGAGGCAAGAGTCGCAGAGTAGCAGCGTGGTACCACCAGTTATGCGTACTGGGGTTCAGAGTGCTAGAGCTTCACAAGCAGTTTGTGAGACTTGTGGGAAGAGACACTCTGGTGCTTGTGTCAGGGTCGCATGACTTTGTTTTTACTGTAGGTAGCCTGAGCACAAGATTGCTAAATGTCCTCTGAGACATGAGTCAGGATCACAGTCAGTTCAGTCGGTAGTAGGAGGTTCAGGCACTGCTAGCACGGGAGCTGGCAGAGGAGTAGGTCGAGATACCACTTATTCAGCTCGTAGTCAGAGTGGACAGGGTAGTGGTCATGTTCAAGCCGAACTGAGTAGCTCTGCTACTGGTGGACAAGCCCGAGTTTATCATCTGACACGTCAGGAGGGACAAACCTCCAATGCTGCAGTAACTGGTATGTTACTTATCTCTGGTATTTCTGCATACACATTATTTGATTCGGGAGCATTGCATTCGTTTATCACACCATATTTTGTAGAACGAGCAGGGTTAGTTTTGAGTCAGTTAGACTTATTATTAGAAGTATCTTCACCTTTGGGTAGTAAGATGCTAACTAAGTTTGGAATCTGAGATTGTGTGATTACTGTTGAGGGGCACGAGTTGATAGCTGACCTGATTTTGTTAGACATCGCGGAGTTCGACGTTAGACTTGGTATGGATTGGTTTTCAACTTGGCACGTTACCTTGGACTATTTTACGAAGAGAGTATGCTTTCGACCACTAGGTCAAAGCAAATTTTGTTATCTAGGTGAGCGTGACAGCATTGTGCAAGGGTACGTATCGGTTGTTAGAGCTAAAAAGATGATTCGTCGTGGCTGTAAGGCGTACCTAGCCTTTGTACTTACAGAGCAGGTTAGTTCAGGATTGAAATTGGAGGACGTACCTACGGTAAGGGAGTTCTCTGACATATTTCCTAAGATTTACCGGGATTACCTCCTGAGCGAGATGTTAAATTTGCTATTGATGTACAATCGGGTACCGATCCGATATCGATTCCACCATATCAGATGACACCAGCTGAGTTAAAGGAACTAGAGAACCAATTGAGAGAGTTGTTATATAAAAGATTTATCAGACTTAGTGTCTCACCTTGGGGTGCTCCAATGTTATTTGTTAAGAAGAAGGACGAGAGTTCTGAATGTGTATTGATTACCGGCAGTTGAATAAGGTGACGGTGAAGAACCGATATTCGCTACCGAAGATAGACAATCTATTTGATCAGCTGCAGGGAGCACAGTGGTTTTTTAAGATCGACTTGAGATCAGGATATCACCAGCTGAGAGTCAGGGGTGAAGATATTACGAAGACAACTTTTTAGACTAGGTATGAACACTATGAATTCATAGTGATGTCGTTTGGGTTGACTAATGTACCAACGACATTCATGGATATGATGAACAGAGTGTTTAGACCATACTTAGACCGATTTGTTATAGTATTTATTGATGATATTCTAGTGTACTCGAAGAGTAGAGAAGAACACGAGGATCTCTTGAGGTCAGTCTTGTAGACTTTACGGGAGCGTCAACTATATGCGAAGTTCTCAAAGTGCGAGTTATGGCTTAGTCAAGTGACATTTTTGGGACACGTAGTGTCTAAAGATGGGATCGAGGTAGATCCGAAGAAGGTAGAGGTAATACTTTATTGTGAGAGACCTAAGACTGTTACAGAGATACGGAGTTTCCTTGGTATAGCTGGGTATTATAGGAGGTTCATCCAGAATTTTTTCAAGATTGCAACCTCTATGACTCGGTTGACGTAAAAGGAAATTCCATTTGTTTGGTCTGATAGGTGCAAAGAGAGTTTTTTAAAGCTTAAGGAATGTTTGATGAGCGCACCGGTATTAGTTTTACCATCGGGTTCCGGAGGGTTTGAAGTATATTGTGATGCCTCGAGAGTGGGATTGGGTTGTATGTTGATGCAACATGGAAAAGTGATTGCATATGCTTCAAGACAGCTTAAGAAACATGAGCAAAATTATCCGACACATGACTTAGAGTTAGCGGCAGTTGTGTTTGCCCTTAAGATCTGGAGGCAGTTGTGTTTGCCCTTAAGATCTGGAGGCATTACCTATACGGAGAGACTTTTGAGATCTTCACGGATCATAAAAGTCTGAAGTATATTTTTGGACAACGGGACCTGAACTTGAGGCAGAGACATTGGCTTGAGTCGCTTAAGGATTATGATTGTACCATATCATATCATCCTAGCAAGGCGAACGTCGTGGCTGATGCCTTGAGTAGAAAGTCGATGGGGAGTTTAGCTCACATCGCGGTAGAGAGGCGACCAACAGTGTCTGAGCTGTGGAAGTTGATGAAAGATGGAGTATAATTGCAATTTGATGACTCCGGTGTTTTGTTTGGTCACGTTAAAGCAAGGCCTAAATTGTTGGATCGGATTCAACAACTTCAGAAAGAAGATTCTGAGATGCAGAGTCTGATCGAGAAAGTTATTTCATCTGGTGTACCTGGATTTAGTGTTGATGATTTAGGAGTGTTGTGGTTTGGGTTGCGGTTATGCGTACCATCTTCTGGTGGTTTACGTGAGGAAATCTTGACCGAAGGCCATACTCCACATATTTGGTACATCCAGGGTACATTAAGATGTATAAAGATCTTCGAGGGTCTTATTGGTGATCG
>CAODLS013150614.1:0-21867 GCA_948243855.1 Flueggea neowawraea | reverse complement strand
GCATGCCAGGGTTGAGTATAATTGGGGCATGGTCGGCGAATTTCAGTTGTCATTAGATTAGAATGTTTCAGCTCCATGTGTGAAGCAACCATGCTTTAGTTTGAGGACGTATACAACAGTTTGATGGAACTATGAACAGGACCAAGAATCATTTTTGAATGGAATATATTATTGCCAATTTGATGCCAGATTAGACAAATGAGTTTACAATCAAAGATGTAAGCAATGGTTGCTTAGTGGGTTGTTGATTCAGCTTCATTTGGCATCAATAAAATTTAAATTAGTTGATGCAATGTTCTGAGGTTGATATCAGGAACCATGCATGTTCACTGGATGCAATGTTGGCAATATGCCTTCTCGGCATGGCACCACTAAGATCAACTTGAAAAGAGAATGTTCGAGTTTAAGAGTGATTGTGTGTGCATTGTTAATTCTAAGATTAAACACTTTGATTTGCAACTTTACTTGCCTTGTGCATGTATATAAAACCAATTGTTTTTCCGTCCATCAACGAACTATTAGTTTAGTAATTAGTAAGTTGATTTTGGATAAAATATTTATCAAAAAGTCAAGATTCAAATTTCATAAAAAGCACTTGTTAGGAGGGGTCATCGGCACTTTTTGCATTAAAAAATCACTCTTCGCAAAAATAAAACCAAAAGATTTATTATAGACGTAATAGTAAGTATATTAACGGGAGCACATTTTATTTGAAACAATATATTAATAATTTAATTTCGAAATAATTAACCTTTATTTAAGTTGTTATCTTCCTTATTTTAGAAAAAAAGTGAAAACGTATATCAATATTTTAGGATAATCAAGTTTTTCTACTCCCCAAATTAAATAACTGGAGACTCCTCTAATTTGGCAAGACCACCCTAGACCATAAGAATAGACTATGGGCAAATACATACTGATATTTCCTATAAACATCTACTCCGTAAATTCATCTTTAATCTATGAAGTCTACACAGGAACATTAATAATATTATTATAAGGTCAGTGCTTAGCATAAACGAAATATTAATTATTATCTTGGTGAATGTTATCTATCTAATATGACGACTTCCATAAAGAGTATAAAAATCACCCAACCTTTTAGCTTTCACCATAAATCCAATAACCAAACAACTCTAAACAATAGATTCCATTCTAACACGATTCTTATACGCTTGTTTATTGATAGCAGCCAAGAATTGGGTATAAGTAAGTATCTGAAAGATCAAAAGAAAAGCAGTGATTGGAGGTTTTTGGGTCTTGTTGGCATTAATCCCTAAAAAAACTGTTTGAGGTAGGGCCACCATGAATACCCACCACAAAACCACCCCTAGATACTACAAAACTTGGAGTTTCTTGTTGCCATTACTATGAGTCATGATGGCTTAGCTCAGGCAGTAAACTTAAATAAGAGGGATCTAATAATTTTAATGCACAAACCGACGAACTAATCAAACCCATTTTCACATCATAATGTGTGCCACGTCATGTCCCTTCTCCCTTTGTTAAAGAAAGAGACACACACGAGTCGCTTTTTCTCTCGCAAGTAGCTTCCCCAACTTGTGAAGGGTTAACCTCTCACTCTCTCATATAAGTATAGTAACTGGTATCAGCTGTCACACACAGGCAGACACTAGAGAGAGAGAGAGATCAGAGAGTTAGAGAGAGAGAGAGAGAGAGAGAGGAAGTGAGAATTTAGATACAATGATAGGGGAAGTGAGGAGTTATGGTAGTAAGTTAGGAGAAGTAGTGGCGTTTGTAGTGATGGTGATAATGGAAGGTTGCACCATTGGACTTACTATAATGGCCAAAACTGTGATGACCGGAGGGATGAGTCCTTTTGTGTTTGTTGTTTATACAAATGCTCTTGGAACCCTTCTTCTGATTCCTTACTCCTTCCTTTTCCATTGCGGAGAAAGGTCCATATTTGTTTTCTCCTTGCTTTCTCTCTATGATCTCTCTCTCTTTGCATCTATCATTTCTTGGTTTTAATGTTCTTGTTTGTTCTTTTGCAGAACAGAACAATCACTCTTCACCTTTCCTCTTCTCCTGCGTGTCTTCTTCTTGGGTTTCACAGGGTCAGTATCCATAACTTTTCTCCATATACATATTGTAAGTCCTTTGCACAAGATCAAGAGAGTTTTGTGAAATATCATGAAGTTCGATATCTTTTGCTTTTGATTTAATTAAGGATGTCCGAACTCTAACATGAAAGAAATACACTATGTAACTATTTTACTACAAAATCTTCCGTACGAAGTTTTCTTGACAAATCATTTTATTTACTTTTTCTACAAATTGAATTCGCAACCCTTAATCTGTCCAGTGATCTTCCGTACGAATTCAGTTGGATCAAATATAACAATGCTTGTGTCGATGATACCTGAAATCTAACAAAAAAATGATTATATTGCATTATTCTTTATGATCTTCATGCTTTCTATAAAATAAGAAGACTTGGAATAATTGAATTTTGATGTTTGCCTTGGATGTAAGCTAACATACAAGAGACGGGTTTTCAGTCTCTTTCCTTTGTGTTACAAGTAAAGAGCGGGGTATGTAAAAAACAAGAAAAAGGAGGAGTGGAGGAGGGAAGAAGGAAGTTGTCAAAGTTGTCAACTTGTTATTCTTTACTCTTCCTTGCTCCACTACTTTTTTCTCGTAAGCCACTAAGCTGACCAACCATCAACTAAACTTAATGATTCTGACTCGTGCCAAGATTGAATATTCTCTTGCGCCAACTGTAGAGTCTAATGGATCCTCTATGTGTGACACTTGCACTTGGAAGGAATAGAATATAATTGGGCTTTTGCCTCGAAAATTTGCGGCTGACATAGATTCTGCCGTTTGTTGTGTTGTTTAGGATAGCTTTGTCCCAGAATCTTGCATTTGTGGGCTTAAACTACAGTTCCCCGATTGTCGTGTGCACAATGGGCCTTCTCATCCCAACCTTTTCCTTCTTTCTCTCTCTTCTTCTCAGGTTTCTCTCTTTATTTAATTTATACCTCAGTTTACATTTAAAAAACGTATTATTATAAGAGTAATATTTAGTATTTAGACAAGTTTTCTTTCTAAAATGAACAAGTATTAAAAAATTGTCCACTTGAAACGAGAAAATTTGTCGCAATTAAAGACACTCGTAAATTTTCCTTAAAATAATAATCCACATCTAAAAATGAAAATCAGAACTAAGATTGATGAAAAAGTTGTACTTAGATAAATGTTTGACAAGTACGTGGGAACCATGAACAAACATGTGAACTTGGCATGATCAGGAGGACAAAACTAGAGTGGAAGAAGTCCAGTTTCCAAATCAAAGTGATGGGCACGTTGATATCAGTAATGGGGGCAATGGTGGAGGAATTTTACGAAGGACCTTATGTGAAAAACGATTCTTCTCACAAACTTAAACACCTCATCAACCAACTCTTCGTCTTCTACTCAACCCCCGACAGTTGGCTTCTCGGCAGCACATTGCTCGCAGCTTCTACGCTTTGTGTTTCAGTGTGGAACGTTATTCAGGTAACCTTTTTATTATTTTTTTGGACCATCAAATATTTTTTTCTTTTGTGTAATTTTTTTCTTGCACTTTTATTTGGTCATGATCAGTTGGGAACTATCAAACAACATCCTCATGTGATGAAAATAGCGTCTTTTTATAGCTTGGCTGGGACATTTCAATGTGCAATATTTTCTATGATTGTAGAGGGAGACCTTGATGCTTGGAAATTAAAGCTTGACAAGGAACTTTTCCTTATTATTGCCACAGTAAGTACACGCATAATTAATATTTGGATTTCCTGATGTGAAACAATATAGCTTAAAACTTGCTGGCTCGAAAACATTGGTTCAATTGATTGGTACAGGCAATATTTGGGAGTGTGGTTCGTAGCACAGTTCAAATATGGTGCACTCGCATGAAGGGTCCTTCTTATGTTCCCATGTTTCAACCATTCAGGATTGTTTGGGCAGCATTTTTTGGTGTCAGCTTCTTTGCTACTAGTATTCACTACGGAAGGTAACAAAAAAGCCAGATTGTCTTGTTTATGGTGTTGATTAAGTAATTGCCGAATGATAAATTTCATGAATTTGGTGACTAACATACGGACCTGACAATGCAGTATCTTAGGAGCAGTTATAGCTGGAGTAGGATATTATACAGTTCAGTGGGGACAAATGAGAGAGGATGAAAAGGGCAAGGAAACTGTTCCTGATGATGAGAAGGTCCCTCTTTTGCAAGAAGCTAATTCAGAAGTATAGGATTTTGTTGTAGTCAACCTTTTTAAGGAGAACAATGCTGCTTAATGTCTTTCACAAGTAAGTATCGTCTTAATGACGTTTTAATATTTCCATTTATATGTTTGCAGTTTATTTCTACCTCATTTATATCATGGTTGCGTAGAATTTGATAAATTTTTCTTGTTCCATTTTTCTTTTTCCCTGTTAAGCTGAAGACGGTTGGAGAAAGATTTACCAAGATTTGCAGCCAATTGGTTGAGCAAATCTACATTTTGTGTGAATAAAAGATGTAAATATTGGGAAGAAAGTTGTGTGCATATACGTTAGTATGATTGAACGATTCTTCCATAAGGTCCATTTGTTTTTTGTAAGATGGCCTTTTGGTGAATCAATGCATATTGTGATTGGTTGGTTCTTCATTTTCTGCATCTTGGATCATTAATTTTAAAAATTTCAAAGGGTATTATAAGTTTATGATTGCATATCTACGAAGATGTCCCTAAGATTTACCATTTATCAGGGTTACGCAAGGCAGATCTGTGAATGCCATAAAAACAGAGAAACATAAAATTTAGGAACTAACAGTCCTGAACGACCACAATATGAAAGAAAATGCCTGATATTTAAAAATTTTGAATCTAATAAGACCTGGAAAAAATGACCTTACAAAATTTCCTGAAAAAAGGTCCAAGCCTCATGCTCTGGTAGACGTTAAGAGGACAAACATGACTGGTTTCTGTGTCTTCAGTTAAATTGTTTGTACGAGTGGTGAAAATAATTCTGCTGCCACAATGATAATCAGGGGAGGCGTACTTTAATTCTTTCCAAGCATCAATTCTCCATATATCGTCCAAGACAACTACATACCTCCTGTGCTCCATATGCTTCTGAATTGCGTCGACTAATTGGAAGTAGGTCATGGAATCCATGTTTTCTGGAGTTGATTCTTTTTGCTGCATCCAAGAAGCCTTTCAGAGCAACTCTTAGAAGCTCCACATTTGTAAAGGACTCTGAGACGGTGATCCAAGAACGGAAACCAAAACGCGTTCTCATTTCGTGGCTATGCCTACTCCACTCATTCCAACTGTGAAGGCACTTCTTCCGTCTGAAATGGCTTTAGTCTGTCCTTGATGTTCTTTACTAGAAAAGCAAGCCGGTGTTGTGTTGTGCTCTCAGGTTGGAGACGAAATGGAAGAACTTGACAGCGAAGTGAACTGAATCATGAAGCATAAACTGCTCAAGGAAATCTACGGCGTGATAAGCAACATCCTTATCCTGGTGGACCCAATTATCATTGCCATTATTGCCATATTGCACAACTATCATTGCCATATTGCCTGTAGGAATCACCAAATCTTGCTAATAACTTTTTTCTTAAAAGAAATTTGATAGATCACAAAAGGGTACGCAGATTAATTGCATATTTCAAAAAATTAGCAAAAATTCTTAGTTTTCCTGCATGCCAAAGCCAAAGTCGTTAACACTGCCAAATAGAATGAATCGCCAATGATTCAAATGATCTAAATGCTTTGTTCACAAAAGGCAGATAAAATGCTCGCAAATTCCGAAAAGAAAGTCAACTTCAAGCTGCCAAGTCATACGTAAAAGAGGGGCCAAAAAAAGTCTGATACGTTCCATTCTCGAGCTACTGCAAAAGACATTATCTGCCGAAAATGTGAGGAACTCATTATTTTCCTCGTTCAAATGATTCTTGTACGTTGGATTAATCCATCCATTTACGGAAGATACTTCACATTTCCGTCATCAGTCAATTGGTCACGCACTCCCCATTGCAGCAGTGCGTGCTTAGCATTGCCCCTGCCTGAGGTACGCTTTTGACAACACCACCAATACTGAAGCGCCAAAATGCTAGACCTGAAGAAGTTGCCCTCTCTGATCGGGGCACTTTCACTCAGCTTAAACTGTCAAATAAGTTGCACTTAAATGATCGTTTTTGGGACTTGTAGACCTGAATGATTCTTGAAAACCAGTTCTATCAGGTAAATTTGCTTTTTGCAGGATGGAATTTCGGTGAGATGAATATTGTCATTTGATCATTATTGTTGAAAGCTTCGAGGGCCTTATAAGTGATATGACTGTATATGCTATATATACCTAAGACTTTACCATTTATCGGGTTCACATAAGTTGCTGTCAGAGTAGCATAAAAAAAAGATAATGATATTAACAGTTAACGATTCTGAAGGATCATACTAAATAGATGACATATATTACAATACACATTGATGATAGAAAAGAATATGCCTTGATGCTTCAGAAAATTAAATCTGAATTCTAAGCAAATGACTCAGTGTCCTAACTGTGACATCCCATCCCATTATTCTGTGCCCCTGCCAAGATGATAAACCTGCAGTCCCTTACAATTTACCATATTCGTACTAAGCCTCAGATCATCCTTAACCACTTGAACCATTAAAGAGTTTCAGCGACCCACCTCCCATCTGCCTCATATACACTGGTGATTGTCGGTATATGTTGAACCCTCCAGAAATCTTCCCCACGATCCCTCTCTATTGATCTGAAAATTTTGCTAGGCATATCCCACAACAGAAGTTCTTCTATGCTCTCAAGATGATCAATCCCGAGTGGAACCACTTCTAATCTATCACACGCTACTATTTGTAGCTTTCTCAACTCAGGCATTGCTCCAGCTGCTAATCTTATTTGCCGCAATCTCTCCAGTAAAGACAAAACAAGCCTACAAGCTAGGCAAATCCTGCAGACCTTGTAGTGGATAGGTCTTCAAGTTAGAATATTGAAGGACTACTTGCCAAGATACTGGAGTGAAAAAATCCATCCTGGTAAACTTGTCAATCTGCACTTGAGGAATAGACGCTGCAAATTTTTTGTGGAGATAAAACAGAATCCAAATGTAGAGTTTCATTGTTCGTTATGGAGACCATGTATAATGCTGTCAGCTGTTTCAACCTATCCAAGGTGTAACATACATCTGTCCCATGTTCTTCTTTTAGCATTAAAATTCCCAATCGTCTTAGTTGTGTGAGCTTCCCCAATCGTCAAAATTTAATGCCGATTGTTGTATATGAAATCTTAATTGTCGCACACTTCAAATTTAAATAAAAAAGAAATGGGCAGAATATGCAATCAACCCCTGAACTTTTATCGAACATTTCTCTAGCTCTATGTTGCACGGAAATGCCACTGGTGAGGAGTTTCACCGTTTTGGAAATGTTTCCAAAACGGAAAAGCAAGGAAACTGTAGAAAAATGTTTAGGGACCGTTTTGAAAATAAACAAAAAATGTGGAAACGTTGTTAGATAAGGAAACGCATTTTAGAGCCAAATAATCATCAAACCCTAAAAGTCAGATATGCAACAAGTAAAAGTCAGAGACGCAAATCCACCCCAGACAAGAAACAACTAAAAGTAAGGTTGGCCATTGAAACGTGATTATTTGTTGAATTAAAACTCAGAGCCATTGAAACTAAAAGTCAGGTTGGCCATCCAAATCCATCCCACAAAGCAGGACGCAACTACCAAATTCATTCAGGTTGGTAATTATTTTTTATATGTTATTTGTTGAATTGAATCAAATAAATATAATGCTGACTTTGTTTTAATACAAACAAATTTTCAATTTGGTTGAATTACAGATTCTAATAGAAGTGGAAGTGCTACCCCCAGTAATTAAAAAAAATACAAGTCCTTTGTAGCAGTATGTCAAGAGACTTGACAAAATCGGAGAAAGGGGAGGTAGCTATAAGTCGATATGTAATTTTTGTGGTGAAGAAGAACAAGAGAGTTATACTAAGGTACGAGCTCATTTACTAAAGGAAAAAGGTGAATGAATAGCTGCTTACAAAAAAGTTAGACTTGATCAACTTTCTGCCATGAAAAAAAAAAATAGAAGAACAAGCTTCCGACAAAGCTTTGAATTCCCAACCCAAGCGAGTCACATTGCCTTCTTCTAGCAAGTCCAGCAATATTTTGGAAAGAAATATATTGATTTTAACTGATACTACTATTTCAGATTCTTTAAAAAAAAAGAAGAATTAATGATTCTCCTCTTAGCAAAGTATTTGATATGCAAACTAGAAATCAATTGGATACAAAAATAGCTAGAATGTTCTATACTAGGGGTCTACCATTTAATTTGTCTAGAAATCCTTATTATGTGAGTTTTTATTCATTTGCTGCTAACCATTTGTTGGGTGGATATGTGCCTCTAAGTTATAATAAATTAATAACCACATTACTTCGACAAGAGAAAGAAAATATTAAAAGGTTACTCGAACCTATTAAGAGCGTTTGGAGGGAAAAAGGCATTAGTATTGTTAGTGATGGTTAAAGTGATCTATTGAGGAGACTTTTAATAAATGTAATGATTGTAAGTGAATATGGCCTTACGTTTGTTAAATCTCAGGATTGCTTAGGTGAAGTAAAAGATAAACGTTTTATTGCTAATATTTTGAAAGAGGTAATTGATGAAGTTGGTAATGAGAAAGTGGTCCAAATCATTATTGACAATGCAAAAAATTACAAGTGCTGGTGAAATCATTGAAGGTATGTATCCAAATATCTATTGGACTGCATGTGTTGTTCATACTCTTAATCTTCATTGAAAAATATATGTGCCGCTAAGAATGTGGGAGAAAATCAAGAAACATATGAGGAGTGTAATTGGATCACATATATTCATTTTGATGCAAAGGAAATCAAGAATTTCATTATGAACCATTCAATGAGATTGGCTATATTCAATCGATTTAGCACTTTAAGGTTGCTTTCAGTAGCAGAGACTCGGTTTGTTTCTATTATTGTCATGCTTAAAAGATTTAAACTTATTAGGCGTGCTTTCGAAGCTATGGTTTTAAGTGATCAATGGAGTCAATATCGGGAAGATGATCGAAAAATGGCTAAATATGTTCTTGAAAAAGTGTTAGATGATAATTGGTGGGGAAAACTTGATTATATTATTGATTTTATTGGACCCATATATGATATGATTAGATTTTATGATACAAACAAACTTTGTTTTCACTTGGTATGTGAAATGTGGGATTCCATAATTGAAAATGTGAAGAAGATTATTTTTAAGCATGAAGGAAAGTAACTAAATGACTTCTCATAATTTATTATGTGGTCCATACCATTCTTGTTGAGTATTGGGCAAAGAACAACACTCCACTCCATTGCTTGGCTCACTCATTAAACTCAAGGTGACATTTTAGTTTATACTCATAATTTTTTTAACAGTTTTTTATATTATTCTAATAATTTTTCCTTTTTAACAGGTATTATAGTAAAAAATAGCTTCAAGGAGAAGAAGGTAAAGTGACACCTCATATGGATAAATAAGTATCCATTGAAAGAATCAATTGCTTTAGGTGAATATTTTCTAACGAAGAGGAGTGAGCTAAAGTTACCAATGAGTTTGTTAATTTTTCTCTTAGAAGTAGGGTATTTGGAAATCCTGGTGCTATTGTTGATATGTATGATTCAGAACCTAGGCATTGGCGAGCATGCTTCGGTGCACATTTCAAAAATTAGCTTTTAAAATACTTGGACAACCTAGTTCTTCTTCTTGTGATGAAAGAAATTGGAGTACTTATTCGTTTGTTCATTCATTGAAATGGAATACATTAAATCCAAAACATGCATAAGACAATTTATATTTATAATAATCTTCACCACTTATCAAGGAGCACCTTTCAATATCTTCATAAAAAAATGTGGGATGTTGGCAGGAATGAATTTAGAAGCATTAATGAAGTATGTGTTATCAAATTTGTCAATCTCTTTTTCGATGAACCAGGATTGGAGGCATTTTTTGTTCAAGACAAAAAGATATCATGCGAAAAAAAGATGCTAACACGAAGGAATTACCATAAAATATAATATATTATATTAAATGCATTATATTATTTTTTTCCTTCCAATTTTGGTTATAAATTTTTTGATTCTTTTATTATTAAAAAACTTTCAAGTTATATTATAACTGTTATATATATTTTTAAATACATTCTTATATTTTTAATATTTATAAAGATATCATGTATTTTTATTATTTACACAGTTCTGTCTCCTATATTTTTAAAAATTAACGTTTTTTGTTTCTGTTTTCGTGCTACATAGCTCTAGCTCCTTGAACTTCAATTTTAGGTCTGAGGGTTCCCATGTTCTATAATCTATAGTTTTCAAGATAGATATGAACTTCAATTTTAGCCTAACGAAGTTTGTTGAATCAGATATAAACTGACGTGGCATATGTTTTAGTCCAAAACAAAAACCCCGATCATTTTCTAACCCAAAACCAAAACATTAACCAACACAAAACCAAATATAAAAAAACTCAATTAAACCTAACCATTAATCATCTATCCTCACTAAACCAACCCAACAACCGTCACTAAACCCACCTCAAGAATAAATATCATCTTCATCATCAACTCAAGAACAGATCTGTCACCACCAACACCGAACCAGTCATCACCATCACGACGGAGTCACCAAAAACAATAGAAACACCACTCACCATCCACGCCACGCCACCACCAAGCCCGAACCCACCATACCCCACCACTGACACCACCATACCCCACCACCAACACCACCATACTTGTTCTCCTTCAGAACCATGCCAGATAAAGAGAACCTTAATATAAAATAAAAGGCTTGAATTTGCACAGAGAGAGAGAGGAGAGAGAGCAACATCGACATATAAAGACGCAAAATCTACAAAAAATAAGCTCCACAAATCGAAGATGAGAGAGAGCGTGGTGGCAGAGAGAGAGAGAAAGAGAAAAGAATAATTGAAAATAAGAGATGGATTTAGATGATGGTAGCAGTGATGTGAGAGAGATCACGGTAGTGGCGGAGGTGATGGAGATGGAGATGGCAGTGGTGTGATTGAGATGGTGGTGATGTGGGAGATCTGGGTTGAAGACCCATCAACAACATGAATATAAAGAGATCTGGGATTCAACATTTGTTTTTTTTTTCCACCTAAATTGCATATAGCATTTGAGTTTTTTTTTTAAATCAACATCTGGGTTTTAAACTTTTAATGGAGATGTGAGTTAATTTCACTTATAATACCTAAATTTTATTAAATATTTCAATATAATACCTAAAATTCATTTGTTTCACTCATGATACCTAATGTTTCGTTTTTTCACTTAACATACCAGAAACCTTGTGAATCAGCAATCACAATCAACGTGGCTTGACACATCACAACCCACATCAGATTCAAGGCAGTTTAAAAAATTGAAGTGAGAATGTTAAACGTCGTCGTTTCATTTTTCTCTTTAAAACAAACAAGCAAAGCTCGAAGGCACAAGACAACCATTTTTTTCCAGACCACTCATCCTGTTTTTTGTACTTCTCCTCGACACAGAGATCCACTCCACGCCGCCACCTCACCTCATTCTCCGTTGACGAAAGCAGAAAACTCCCTGGTAAACCAAGCTGCTCTTCCCTATTTTTTTCTACGAAAATGTTAGATATGATTTTATTTAGGGTTAAGTTTGCCGATAAGAGTGATTGTGTGATTTTAATTGGCTGTGTTGTCTAGCCATATTGGGTCTGTTTCTTGCTTGGCTTTGTGTGGTGAGTTCATTTTAAGTGCCCCTCAAGGCAAAGACATCATAGTTGGCAGCAACCTGATTTGATTTTTCACAATGTTCGGAACTAGTCATGGCTCTATTAAGGTAGACTTGTTGCCGGTTTGAGAACCGACAATTTTGGTTTTTTGAATGAAAGAACCAGAATCAAACCGTGGTTCTCATAGTTTAGTTCGATTTTAATTCTAGTTTTGATCGGTTCAACCGCTAGTTTCGGTTCAGTTCCTTTTTTTTTTTAAATTTTATTTTTAATCCGCTATTTTATCCCTCAATTTTTTTTCGGTTTGTAAATTTTGTTATATTCAATAATTAATTATAGTACCAATAATACATTGTATTCTAAAGATTTTTTTTAATTATTTTTAAACAAATTAATTATTCTACTAGTAATTACATCACATAATTTTAAACAAAATTTTAAAAAAACTCATTAAATTTTATTAAATATAATGAAATAACAAAATAACTAAATTAAACTATAGTAAAAAAGTAGAAGGAATTTGAAAAATCTAATTGCAAAAAATAACTTTGAAAAATATAAAAAACGTAATTACAATAATAAAATATATAAATAATTAATAAGAGTAATTTAGAGCAAAATAAATTTTTGAGAGAGAAGAAATAATGTGAAATTAGTAGGAATAAGGTAGGAGTATTTATAGAGTTGAAACAAAAGGGAAATGGAGGTTCGAACCGCCGATTAGAACCGCCAGTTCGACGGTTTCTAGAGGAATGAAACCGGAACCTAAACCGCAACCCTCCAGTTTTAGTCGGCTGGTTCCAGTTCGGTTTCAAGTTTGACTAGTCCGATTCCTGTTAGATTTACCGGTTCCGGTTCAAATTTTACATTTCTATATTAAGGCGTTAGTGACAATTGGTAACAAAGTCTTCAGAGCACATCAAGATAGTAGAATTAGAGTTTGGAAGGTTTCAAGAAGATCAGAGAATGTTTTCAGGCTTGTTGATACACTTTCAACAAAGAAGGACTATGTGGGCAAGTTTATGAAGCAGAGTAATTATGTACAAACCAGGAGACATTATAAGAAACTATGGATTGAACATGTTGATAGTGTTTCTTGTTTAGCCGTTTATAATGGGTTTATCTATTCTGGTTCTCAGGAAAAGACTTTAAAAGTTTGGAAAGTTTCAGATTTGAAGTGCTGGGAGTCAATTAAAGCTCATGATGATGCCATTAATGGGTTGGAATTTTTTCCTCAGCTTCTGCAGATTGGAAAATCAAGGTTTAGGGAAAAGAAGGGATAAAAAATTCACGTTCTTTGAAGGGAATTTTAGAGGGTCACCGACTTGTACAATCCATCTTAGCAGCGATCTTTTCTTGTACTCTTTAGGTTGAAAGAAGCAAGAATATGGGTCCAATTTACACAGACTTGGGAAGAAAACGTTTATGTGGGAAGTTGGGAGCTCCTCCTAAAGCCTCATTTCTAGGCTCTTTGGCTCAGCCGAAGAAATTTGATGTCTAAGAATGAGCAAAAAGACAATGAAACTTGTAATTGTTTTGCCTGGTTTTATAGGATGGGTAGTTGAATTCATTGATGAATTATATGGCTTGGATAAATTGGGTAGTCTATCATTGATTCATTTAGTGATTTTAGGAATTCTTAGTCCCATTTTTTTGCTTAAATCAATCCCCATTCAATTAATTTTATTCTTCAATTAAGTCCACCCCAATCGGGGTTAATTTTGTAATTGAAGTACTTGCTATGTAATTTATGTAGCTTTTATACTGTAAAAAATTCACTGGGAGAAGGTAGTTTATGAATTTCAAAGTCTAATGGAGAACATGTTTTATTGATGATAATGGTGGCTGACTGTGTTTTGGCGGGATTGGTTTATTATTTGTGTGGGAAGCTGATGTGTCCATCCATGTGGTCTTTCTTTGCTGATTCACAAGGTTCTGGATGTTGAGTAAAAAAATGAAACTTTAGGTATAATGAGTGAAACAAACAAACTTTACGTATTATATTGAAACATTTAATAAAATTTGGATAGTATGGGTGAAATTAACTCGGAGATGTGAGTTATGACTCGTGTTTTCGGATGAAGAGATCAATGTTTTGGTTTGTTGTTTATATTTATAAAAAATTAGTTTTATATTGCTTCTTGGGCAATTGTCCACAACAATTTTTCTTTTGTTCCCACTAAAACTAGGGTAGTTAATTTCTGATTCGATAATACGATTTTGTGAGATAATACGACACAATTAATACGAATTTAATTTTTGTAATATTTATATCTTGTATAATGATTTATGATATATAAATGACGTAACATAAATTGACACCTCTAACTAAAACTGACATCACTTTTTTTAACGTCTTGTTTACTACACGCGCTGGAAAGATTTGCGTTAAGTCGTTGCTAGCTTTTATTTTTTAGAATTGAGTCGGTTAATAAATCAAATTTGAAGTTGTGTCAATTGGAGGTCGTCGGATGAAAGTACAGGCACAAAACTTTGTTCTGGTAAAAACTGCAATGTTGTGTAATTTCCTCTATATTATATTATCAACTGGGTTTGTGGGCTGGACCAACCGAACCACTATAGAATCCAACTCCCGTAACAACACACCACAAAAAAAAAAAAAGAAAGAGGAAGACGGAGCCAGAAAATTGGATCGAAGAAGAGTGGAGTGAAGGAGAGAGCAATGGAAAGCGGCAACAACAGCGAAGACTTCGCAGTGGGCTGCTTCCTCTCCATCAAGACCACCTTAGGCGAAGAATTCGAGGGTCGCGTCATCACCTTCGACCGCCCCTCCAACATCCTCGTTCTTCATATCCTTCTGTTTTTTTCTATTCACATTCTCACTTGTGCAATTTTTATATGCTCAAGAAACACTCTGTAGCTAACCCTAGATTACAATTTCTTTTTCATTGCAAATTTGCAATTTCTTAACTGTTGTGTTTCACAAGAGGGATCGAAGCAGGGGCCACATAGAAACATACGGTTCCTGAAAGCTAATTGCATAAAGGAGTTCAATTTATTGAGTCAATCGGACGACCCACTTGACGTCAAGAAGTGTTATATTGATCTCCATGCTCTCCAAGCCAGAGAGGAAATTGCTTTAAGGTGATATTTCCCAAACCCAATTGAGGTTTCGGTGTTTCTTTCGTTTTGTCTGTTTTGATAATGTTGGGGTTTTGCAGGCAAGCAGAATTGGATGCTGAGAGGATTGGGGTGGGTGTTACTGCCGAGGCGCAGAGTATTTTCGATGCCTTGTCTAAGACGTATGTTGTCAATTTTATACTTTAGTGTGCTGGTAATTTTGTGTATTGTGCTTCCGCATTTTCTAAACTTGGTTGGACTTTTAGATCAGTTGAATATTGCTCAACCTGGAATGTGTTTGCTAGTTATTGTATTGTTGTCATAGATGTTGAATTGCTTTACGATATGGTTGTTCAGTTACATTTTTTGTAACAACGAACTATGTCAAAGGTTTTACAAATTAGCATTCTGGTTTTCCGTTCAATTCATCCACCATCTTGCCTGCGAATTTCTGCTTCTGACATTGCAATGTGTTCCACTGATTTTCATATCGCATTGGGATTTTAAAAGTTGTTTGAAGCTCAGTAATTAAATAACTGAGGAATTTGGCAAAGTTTTGTTTTAATCTGAATAAAGGATGATCTGAAACGTTTTATTTTGTTTGGCTTTCATATTGAACATTATAAGATTCAGTTTGTGGACGCTATCCGTGTTCTTGAGGATGTTTTATTTGAATATTGTTTGATGAAATCACTTTGATTTAAATTCCAGATGTGATATCCATAATCCATTTTCGCATGTGTACTTGAATGTTTTTGATGCAAAGAATCAATATATTACCATTTTAATTGATAATTTCTATAACTGCTTTGATACGTATGACCAGGCTTCCAGTGCGCTGGGACAAGACTGTCATAGTTGTGATGAATGAAGTGCGTGTTAGCAGCCCATATCTCACAGAATGTGTTGGTGGAGGAACTGCTGCTGCTAATGACCGGGTGAAAAAAGTGGTAAAATAGCTAACAGAATGCAAAATTTTGTTAGTTTTAGAAATTTTGGATAAACTTCTTTGTATATACTTGTCTGTTTTCAGCTGGAGCATGAGAGGAAGAGATTGCAAGTTCGTGGTGGTAGCTAGTGATGACTTGCTTCTCTAGAATAATCACCCCGAGCAGTGGGTTGTTCTCCTTTTTCCCGCAGTCAGAGTCAAAGGTGGGAAAAACGTGTTTCCATGTGCATTATATGCTCAAATTAATTGTCAAAGAAATTTAGTTCTCCAATAGAAATTAGTTTGTAGCATTTCTCCGTTGTGCTGCCCCCTGCCCCTCGCTTTTTAACTGTGTTCATTGTTGTGGACATAATGCAACTGAAGCAAATGGTGGAAAATTACTTGGCTATTGAATTAATAATTTATTGCCATGCCACCTGAAATATTTGTAACTTAGATAAGTCTGCTGTCCATTAGCATTAGCAAATTCCCCTGTTCTGTAGTCTTCATTATTGATATGTCACCAAAATGACTGGAATTTTATGTGAAGTTGGTTTTGGGTTCTGTATGTCTGCTTTTCATCTTCTGTACTGCTGAAAACCGTTAATTTGAAAGCAGTTGATGTGATTATGTATTTGGAAATGTAAGATTAGTAGACTACGGCTGAATGTTGCAGAGCAATGGTGATTGATGATCCTGGACCAGGGATGAGGGATAAGTGACCTTTCACAGCACTTTGTCTTCGGCTTAAGAGAGCAAGAAATATGAGTGAATTATATGTCAAATGAGACTGAGATACACGAATCAAAGCAGCGGTGCAAAAGTGGCCATATTGGAATGGAGATGGTGAGTTCACTGAATCAACTGGACCGCATGCGTACATCACTATGCGAGTCGTTTTAGCTAACTTTAGTACTTTCTAGGACTAGGCCTTTTTGACCAAGGGAACCGATTCTCAGTCTGAATACGAACAAGCCAGGCTATGCCTGAGCCTGACCACGTAATTGGGGCCGGGCTTCTTTTCTTATTGAAGAAGCACGCAAAGAAGAGGAAAAAATTTGTGTGGGCCATAACTAGAAGGCATCTAAGTTGGGGGAAATTACACAATAATGGATCAGTTCAAAAAAATTTTGAAGAATAAAATTCAAAAATTGATGTTTAGATTCAACGCAAACAGAAATTAATTTTTGGATCCAGTCCAAAAATATCAGATTTATAGTCTCCAAATGTTTTCAAAAATTTTCAACAGTTTTCAAAAATTTTTGTCTGTAAAAGTCTTCATCTGGTATTTTTTAAGAATAAGTCTCAAAGTCTCCAAAAACTTTCATCTGATATCTTTCAAAATAAATTTAAGCGTGTTTCTAAATTAAAATTTTATTCGTCACTGTATTGAAATCTGAATTTTATTTAGAACATTTAACATAATTAACTCTATAAGTTGGGCTTCGAATAGAAGAGGTATTAACTGCAAATATACTAGGGATGCATATGCTGGTGCCGGCGGTGGCGTCCTCTCTTCCTACTTTTCTTTATCTTGTGAGGGATGGTGGGACCTATTTAATTTGCAAACAAAATTCGGCTTTAGACGCAAGAATATAATTATGCTTTCAAGTCCAACTTTTGATTCCAAATTAATAAGCTCCCATTTACACTCTACATGATTAAGATATATTGTTTTACATGCATGGTATCAGTCAAATCGTTGGAGGAGTGGACGTAATGCAATATCACTCCACCCTGCTGCCTGTAATCTTTAATTAGCGACCAAAACAAAGGAATTAAAAACTAGGAGTGGGAGGGTGCGTGCGGTTTGCACATGGAAGAAAAGAGAGAAAAAGATTTTGGCTCCCTATATTTAACGTGATTAACGAGACGGATTATAAAATCAATTGATGGAATAAAATCCCAACCCTTCGGGTCCAATTTAACCTTTCCAGAGTAAGAGGACTGAGGAGTTTCCATGGTTCAGTCTGAAGGCGACATTGAATTTTGAGACTCTTAATTGCCCATTTCACTTCACCTATTGAACCTAGAACTACAGTGATCACACCTGATTCCGCCAAACTCAACTATGACTTTTTGAATATTTTATATTCAAGGAGAGTTGGCATGAATACACTAGCGGGATAAACTACTATTGGTGGTCGTAAGTTCTTGTATAAACCATCCAAGTCTTTGTATGGATGTTCATATTACAGACAGGAAGGTATGGAGGAACCCCTTTCTCCTCTTCTTTTGTCGTCACTGCTAATTTTATCAGCTTTTCGTTTTTTTTTTTGGTGTGGGTGGGGTGATCCGGATGGGGAACTCCAATAGAAGAAATGGTAATGGCTGGTGAAGCGATCACAGGCTGCATTAAAAGTGAAAAACCAGAAGGAGGACTTTGAATTTCCATGTGACCGAAAGCTGCCATAAATGCAACTTTGGAATTAAAGTGCATTTACTATGCATGTCAAACGTTATGTTTGTGTTCACATAAATGCTAAATACTTATTATAAACCGATATCCATGCACAACAAAATGGTTTAAGTCATCTGGGATTCATCATGTCCCAATTAATTTGAACCTGTTCAATATAAAATATGAAGGCGAACGAATTTTCTTGCATGACTCCTTTTTCTTGCTTTTTCTCTTTTTCTTTTTCTAAAGTTGGGCTAGCTTATTTCAAGTGCTTCATCATGTCTCGTTGTTTTTTTTTTGAGGACGGCTTAGCTCTAGAGTAAGGAATTTAAGATGGCGTATTGTGGGGTAGGGATTCAAAACATTTCAATCTTTGTCCAAAATTTGGGTTGCACGAGACCGTGGAAATTTTAGTTAATTTGTTTAAGATGGCTCATCATTTAAATCAAACTTAATTAGATTAAAGAAAATATTAATAATGTGTTTCTCCAGTTCAAATAGTGATAGTCTTTTTTTTTTCTGAAATGAACAATTGCAGAAGTTATTGTTTGATTAATATCCTTCTTCAATTTCGAAACACGAAATCTAGGAGATCGTGTCTCACCTAATAGAGTCAGATATAGAACCAAATGCCTGTGCAACAAAAATGAGCAATACGATTCGCTAAACTCAATACATGATGTAAAGAAATACCTTGAATTTGCTTCTAAACCTATCTACAATCTTCAGGCTTCAACCACCCCTCCAATCTCTCAAACAACAATAATTGATCCAAATTATTTTCACAGTTATCAAACAAATAAAAAAAAAATCAGAAAAAAAAAGAAGACAAGGGACTTGTCTAAAGCACATAAAAAAGCAAAATCGTTTCAAAATGCTCAATAATCAATTAATCACAGTAGAACAAAAGGCAGATAAAAAAGCAGAGCTTAGTCTCTTTTCTGCACCTATTATTTTATAAAGAAGAAGATAACAAATAGCAGTGCTAGGCAAAGTGAGAAAAATTTAATGACTATGAAAATAGTTCAAATAAAGAATTAAACTGCTAGGCAAATAGTGCTAGTTTTTTTTTTCAATGAAGAAAATCTTCATTCATAATTTTTCTTCTTGAACCCAAGAAGATGCATGTTCAGAAAGCCAATACAAAAAATCCGAGTTACAATTCCCCGCTGGACTGATTTTGCAATGAAATCTGCTAGCCTATTAGAGGTTTTACTAATCCAGGCAATATTACATCAATCAAAGAAAGAAATCAAACAAGAAATATCCTTAAGCACAGTCCGTAAGTCCCATCTTTGACAATGTTCAACAACCTGTAGCTCCTGAATTACTTGCCAAGAATCAGATTCAACTTCAATTTTTCTCCAGCCACTTTTCAGTGCCAAAGAACAAGCCAATAAAATAGTGCCAGAGTTGGAGTCTTGGTTAATATTCAGTCAAAACGACCGTTACAACATTTCTTTCTTTTTGAACAAATGATGATGAAAATATCTTATTTGACAAGAACACTCGTCTTTAATAAATTCATATGTAATCATTTTGTCTAGTCCGAGAATTCTAGACTGTCCCTTGTTGAATATGTCTGTGTCAATAGAGGAAATCTCACATCGATCTTAGTATTTGTAAAGAGCATATGACGAGGATCTATAACTTAATATTTTAAAATTTTAGACAAATATGTAGTGTGAAACTCCTTTGTCTGTTTCGACATCCGTTTTTATGATAACAAGAACACTTGTAATTAGTTTCACCATACCGTGATTAATTTATGAAAATCCATGTTAATCTTTAGTAACATTCATGAAACTATGTTATAATCGGTAGACATGATCAAGAAAAAAATCCAATACACAGCTACTAAAATTGACAATTGATTGCCATTTGCGACTTTCATTCGAAGAGTCAAAATGTGAAACTCTTTCATTCCTTTCTAAGAATGAACATGCATTGTAGGTAGCTAGCAGAACTTAACTTGTCCATGCACCAGTAATGTAAAAGATTCATTTTCTGAATCAAAACATTTAGAAATAAGCAATGTAAATATAATTGAGCATAGAAGTAGCACAACTGAAACATACAGCGATACATTGCATGGTGTATGTACAAATTTCAATCTTACCTACAAAACAGTTTAGCTAGTGACTACTGTAAAGCAAAAAAATGACAACGCGGTTGCGTGTAAACGTGTTGACAATACTTGAACGAGAGAAAATGACCAATCACTTCCCAAAATCCTTCCTTTCAAAAAGGCTTCCCCTCAAGATAAATAAATGAATAAATAGATAAATAAATTATAACGAATGATCACAGCCAAAAAACTGAGTACGACTGCAATGGAGCAGTAATTACTGTAACCAGAAAGAAATTGGAAGAGGGTATTAAAACCGGACAACTTTAAAGGTTTAGACTTTAACATTTGTTTTGTATTCTTGGAATATTAAATGAGAGGAAATATTAGTAGTAGTAACAAGCTTGGTAAAGGTGACGGTGGAGGAGACGCTTTTGTTCAAGCTTTAGCTTTACGTGAAGCTAGAGGTATAACATAGAGAGAGACCCACATTAACGAATTTTTTTTACTGCAAAATATGTTAAAGCAATGGAAGAAGTAATAGACAGATTGATTCTCCGCTTTTGCTTTTATTCGGCCTCTTCTTCTAACAATCACTTTAGTCTTTAGTAGCATTTCTTGCTCAAAAAGTGGGTCTTTTTTGGCCTCCAAGACATGTCCGTTAAGCTACATTTTACACCCTTAACTTGGCTACTGCTTTTCAGGGCATTTCAGGGACTGGAATTTTATGTTTTCCACTTCAAAGTTTACATCTTGTTAGCAAATATTTTAGTGCAGCTGTGGTGGTGGTAAAGGTGTTTGCTTTCTTTGTTTTTAGGGTGTTTTGGTTGACTGTGACATCTGGGTTCTAGTTAGTATATTATTTTGGTTGTTGGATTTATTAAGAGTTTTTGGGATTTGTGTTGTGCATGGAGATTTGGGTTCTGTAGTGTGCAAGGACCAGGTAAAAGTGGTGAAAGGAGTTTCTTTTGGAGAGGTAAGGGAAAGCAGAGGAAAGGTAAGAGCCAGAGAGAGTAAGAGAGGATGGCAGGAGGTGGAGGACAAGCGCCGCCGCCAAAACAAGAGGAGCTGCAGCCACACCCAGCCAAGGATCAGCTTCCAAACATTGCTTACTGCATTACTAGTCCTCCTCCTTGGCGTGAGTTCATCACGATTATTCTTTTGTAGCTAGTCATAATTTGTTTACATAATCTATCTTTTTTTCCAAAATATGTTTAATTATTTAATTTCTGAAATTCCCGTTTTGTGTATTGATATCCCGAATCAGAGTGCCCTTGTTTATTTTTTAGTAAACAGTTTCTAACATGGCATTCTTTTCTTTTCTTTTTCTTTTTTTTTTTCCATTTTTGTCTGTGTCAATAATCACTGGTTGCACTGACTTCATTTTTTGAAGAACAAAGTTGTAGCCTTTTCTTCACTATCATTCCTTGTTCACATTGTGTTCATTTCATGTAATTAGCTTCAGTCAAAAGTTTGATAATGCGGTATTTTGATTTTGAAGCAACTTATTTGAGTATGCATAAACCTTAATCCGATTTCTCAATCTTGATAAACTATAATTGCT